>LR749499.1:3633024-3746630 GCA_902729485.2 Mus minutoides | reverse complement strand
TAATAGCTGAGTAGTACTCCATTGTATAAATATACCAAATTTTTTGTATCCATTCCTCTGTTGAGGGACATCTGGGTTCTTTCCAGTTTCTGGCTATTATGAATAAGGCTGCTATGAACATAGTGGAGCATGTGTCCTTGTTACCAGATGGAATATCTTCTGGATATATGCCAAGTAGAGGTATTGCAGGATCTTCTGACAACCACAGTGTACTCAGATACATAATATAAAATAAATAATTCTTAAAAAAAAAAAAAAAAAGAAAAAAACAACGCACAGAGACTATTGTCACAAACTGGTCCAAGGGTGAGGGAAATCAAAATAGCTGTTAGTCAAAGGGAGGACTATCTCTATCATCTTCTCTATCTGTCTTCTTTCCCGACAGAAATCTAAGTAAGTTTCTTTCCTGTCAGCTCCCCCAGGCTGCAGTTGGTGTACTTTTTATTCACAGACACCAACAGTAGCACCTGTTAGACAAGTGCCACTTCTTGAACTCAGCTTAGCTCTGCGTTACCTCTCCAAGTTCCCGAGTGAGAAGGCTGCAGATCATCAGCCACCTTGGAGAACTGCTAGACACATGTTATAGGTACACTGCCCATCTAATCATGAACAAGAATGGAGCAGTCCTATGTTAGCAAACACATATGTGATTGTAGTACTATGAACACTAGCTAGTGCTCTGAGCAAAGAACTCAGGTTGTCCAAGTAAAGGCAAACACATGTCCCATCTTGCAACCTAGAGGAAAGTGTGGTTAGATCCAAAGTGCAAAAGGCCAAATTGAACAGAATACACTGGCCAAAAATGTACCAAGAAGGATGCATTTGTGCAATTCAGAAAGATTCAGAAGGACCTGTAAAGACTACAAAGGAGCATGATAAAAATAATCACACAGATGAGAAATTCAGTATGTAAATACACAGACACACACACACATACATACACACAGTAGGACACTCTTACTTGAGATGAGGAGATACTATTTTGACAGCTGTAGAAAGCTGCTTTGTATTTCTTCTAAAGGTAGTGTGGCAAAAAGCAAGGAATCTTGGACCTGAAAAAGTGAATTAATTATGATAGCAGCTGTTCATGTGGACACTGAAATACCTAAGTCAACACAGCAAACATGTCCCTAATGTGTATATGAGAGGCATGTTACAAATGGAGATGCTAGGATAGAAAATCTCTGCTTCCTCTGTCCAATGATCTGTGAGAGATAAGAAGAAAAATCTGAGCTTCAGTTTTATTTTTAGTACTTGCCTGCTTCTGCTCCTGGCTGACTGAGAGCTCCCTGCGTGTCTTAATGGGCCAAGATCTAAGGGCAGTGTGGTCATCAATGAACAGGCTCCCAAACCTGAACAAAATCCTTCCAAACTGCCCTGGGGAAGAGGTACATCTATGACCACATCACTACATGGTCAAGAAGGTATCCTTGTGGAGGTACAAGTGACATCCCTTATGGAATTGCTTTCCTTGTTCATGTTCTCATGAAAGAAGTGAACCCAAGGACAATCACACCAATGTGTCAGGGCAGGATTCTTAACCATGAGTGCAGAGCAGCATCATTTTAGAGTATTGTATAAAATATATACCAGCCCATTATCACACAAATTCTGATTCAGCAGATTCAGATTGTGACCCCCAAATCAGCATCTGCAGAATTTTCCAGATTTTTTTTGCATAATCAGCATTCAGAACGACGGGTTTTAGACACAGATACTAACACAGCTACATAGCACCTAAGTAAGGGTAGTATCATTTTCTATAGGCCAAGAAAAGCCACATATATATACAGTAGTGATGTGAGCTCTGAGAAACAAGGCCAGCCAACTCATATTCCAAGAGGACTTAGAAGGAACTGAATGCCAACACCACTAGGATTTCAGAAGCAAGGGTGGTACTTTAATACTCAGGAATAGAATGGTTATGAATGGTAAATCCCAAGATCCCTACCTCAGAAGGGACTTCTGGACGATGTTCAGTTTGACTGTGGCAGAACCTTCCAGCGTCCTGTTATACATCTTACTTAAAAGAATTAACCTGCCCTTTTCTTAGTTATCAGTATTCACTCCCCAGATATGGCCAGGGTATTTTTTTTACAAAATGGCCCTGCTCAAACGTAGTATTTCTTCTAAGACATAACCTGCATTGTTTAACTTAGTATGAAATTTTGTGCACACCTGTTTGAGACAGTCATTTGAGTCTTCCATGGCTGATTTAGCCTCCCACTTCTGGAAATGGACCACTTGGAACCAATCCCTCACACGTGCCCCATACATTATTACCCATTTGTTTTTTCCAGTACATAAACCAGTACTTCACATGATGTTTCTCTGTAACTGTCATCCTCATTAAAGTACAAGCTACCTGAGACCTGAACAACTGCCTAGCTGATTCATCTCTTTTGGCTATCCATTGCCAGGTACAAAGGACTGAAATATTCACATTATCCCTTCTCATATGTTCCACCCTCTTTGTAGGACACAAGCTGAAGGCATCCAACAATGTCACCCCTAAATTTCTACATCTGTATTCTAACTCCTAGCCCATCACAGTATAGTGGAAATAGGGTTCCTAAGATGGATTTTAATTAAGAGGAGGTCAGCTTTAAATAGAGAAGGCCCTATTCTAATAAATCTGATATTCTCATAAAAAGAAATATGCACCCTTCCATCCCTCCACATGGCTGGCCAAACACATACACAAATAAGCAGCTTTGATGGACTCAAGGGTTATTGACAACAGCAACAGCAAAATGAACATATGAAGCTGGGATAGAGAATGGATAGCAGCACATGGAGAAGTTGAGGGAAGGTAGTAAAGGATGCCTCTGATCAATAAACATTATATACATGTATAAGACCTTCAAAGAATACAAAATATTAATTTTAAAAGGAAGGAATTTGGAACAAGAGGAAAAACAGACTAGAGATAGGAAGTCAAAATCCAAATAACTATCAGAAGGAGAAAGAGGTGCCTGAATAACTCTTTCCTGGAAGCTAAACAGTCACCCTAGGCTTTTAAAACGGAGACTTCAGACTTCAATCTTCCAGCAGCATAAGTAAGATAATATAAGTTACACTACTCAATCTTTGGTTCTTGATGTGTCAGTTCCAGCAAACCAGTATACCAGAGGATCAAGTTAAGAAAAATCACACAGCAAGGCTACAAAACTGGAGTTCCCTACAAATAATGCATCCCCTTCCCCAAAAGCTTGCAATCATTGCAAAGATGGGCCAGAAAGAGTGAAGAGAGCAGAGGCAGTGAATGACACAAGCAAAAGGTGTCTTCTGGACACAGCAAGGCAGTTCACATGTAATAGCATGCACAAGAACTATGTATGTCCAAGACAGGTCAATCCCAGCATGGGGTTAGGCACAAACATACCCCTAGCTGCAGAGCCAGAGGTGACTGATAGGTGGGAGAGTGGTAGCCAGTTTTACTAAGAAAACTGACCCCTTATTCATGGCCCCTGGTAAGCCAGCCATGTTCCAGTGGGAAGACATACATCCAAGAATATTTGGGCAGCACAGATTGGAATTCACAGTTTTCTTTTGAAAAGTTGAGTAGACAAATATAGGTCTATTTTCATTTTTCTACATATAGACAGCCAGTGAGAGCAGCACCATTTATTGAAGATGCTTTCTTTTTTCTATTGTATATTTTAGGCTTTGTCAAAGATCAAGAGAAGGGCGACCCTGTAGGAAGACTAGCAGTCCCAATTAACCTGGACCGCTGAGATCTCTCAGACACTGGACCACCAACCAGTCATCATACACTAGCTGATATACTAGGCCCCCAACACATATACAACAGTGGACTGCTGGGTCTAGGTTCAATCTGAGAAGATGTACCCAATCCTCAAGAGACTGGAGGTCCCAGGGACTTTACAGGTATGGTGGGGGTGTGGGAGGGAGGGGACATCCTCATGGAGATGGCGGGGGAGGGAAAAGTTATGGGATGTAGAACAGTCAGAGGGTAGACTGGGAGGGAAATAAGATGTGGAGTGTGAAATAAATAAATAAGTAAATAATTTTTTTAAAAGTTGAGAAGATAGGGTAGATCTGGGAAGAATTAGAGAAGAGGAATGAATATGATCAGAACACATATAAAATTCTCAAATAACTAACATATATAATATATAGGGTTCCCAGCGAGTTCAGGATCCCTAAAGATGGAAAAAGGTCAGAGTAAGTGGGCAGATAAGTTGAGTAAGTTCCAGGGTTATCACTACATTAAAAATGAAAAAGCAAGTGGGCTTATAATAATATAACCAACAATATCTTGCTTGGGTCTTTAAGCAGGTAGGGCACATACACAACACTTCCAAGATATTGTAAAGTTAGTTTTAATTATATGTAGGTGTGTATGTGTGTGTAGGTGTCCACAGAGGACAGAAGAGGAAATTGTATCCCCTGAAGCTAGAGCTACAGACTGCTGTGAGATGCTTTACAAAGGTACTGGAAACCAAACTTGAATGAATACTCTTAACCACTGAGCAGCCTATACAAAAACTCAGGAAGACCTTTGTTGTAAAATCTGTACAGATAAGCTCTTATCTTCACTTCTAGAGACTGGGTATAAGCAGATATCACTCTACACAATGAAAACTTTTAGAGAAGTCATGAAAAACAATCTTAACCATGGCTCTGTACTCTGGGTTCCCACTTATAGACTTCAGGCTTTTGGAAAGAGTGATGTGTTCCTGTGAATGTGAAAGAACATAGCTTGTCCCTGGGATTAGCAGGAACAATCCTGACTTTATCTCCTTGAGACATAACTCAGAAGATGAATAATTACTTCAGTTCAGATGGCTTCTCAAAGTACCCGCTGTCATCTGCTGGGGAGGAGAGGGGGAGGAGAGATATGCTGGTCATTAGAAATATCATCTGCCTGTTCTGCAGAAATGAAATCAAAGCATCCTTTAGATGATGTGTGACAATCATGCAGTTGAAACCCAGAATATCAATGCTACCAATACTCTCAGCAACCACCCACTCAGTTACCAGCTAGAGGGGGCTATGAAGACACATGTCGATTTCTTAATTTCACCACTGTTTTTCTTGTTAATTTAAAAATATCACAGTTTTAATTACACTCAATTTAATGAACTATATTTGCCAGCTTCATAATTTATATTGCTGAAAAAGCACTTAAAATTCAAATGGTATAATTTGTTCTTATACATCCTTAAGGTGAATTTGTATCTAAAACTGTCAGAGTGGTGGGGGTGCAGAGAGTGCTAGAGACCCCTCCCCCTAAGACACTCAGAGGCCCAGGTACCACTAGATAAGCAACTAAGTGGTGGAGAGATGAAAGTGAAAGTGAAGCAGAATATTGTGTGCACTGTGAAGAGAGGCAGCAGCAGCAGAGGGGGAAGAGAAGGTGGAAGAGGAGGAGGAGAAACTCAAAGGGGTAATGAATAGCCTGAAGAATGAAGGGCCTGAGTGTGGGGGAAAGGGACATCTCCACCATGCTCCTCTGCCCCACTCACCACTCTTTGACAGAATCCATAGAGTCCATCTGTCTCTGCGATCCTATGATTTAGGGTAGTGTGACAAAATCCAACACTCTTTTATGATAAAAGTCTTGGAAAGATCAGGAATACAAGGCCCAGACCTAAACATAGTAAAAGCAATGTATAGCAAACCAGTAGCCAACATCAAACTGAATGGAGAGAGACCTGAAGCAATCTCAATAAAATCAGGGAGTAGACAAGGCTGCCCACTTTCTCCCTACCAACTCAATATAGTATTTGAAGTTCTAGCTAAGGCAATTAGACAACAAAAGGAGGAGAAAGTGGGGAAAGCCTCAAACATATGAGCACATGAGGAAAATTCCTGAACGGAACACCAAAGGCTTGTGCTGTAAGATCAAGAATCGACAGATGGAACCTTATAAAATTGCAAAACTTCTGTAAGGCAAAGGACACTGTCAATAAGACAAAAAGGCAACCAACAGATTGGAAGAAGATCTTTACAAATCCTACATCTGACAAAGGGCTAATATCCAATATATACAAAGAAGTCAGGAAGTTAGACTCCAGAGAATGAAATAACCCTATTAAAAAATGGGAAACAGGGCTAAACAAAGAATTTTCAACTGAGGAATATTTAAGCCCCTAAAGAAATGTTCAGCATCCTTAGTCATCAGGGAAATGCAAATCGAAACAACCCTGAGATTCTACCTCACATCAGTCAGAATGGCTAAAATAAAAAATTCAGGTGACAGCAGATGCTAGTGAGGATGTGGAGAAAGAGGAACACTCCTCTATTGCTGGTGGGATTGCAAGCTGGTACAATCCCTCTGGAAATCAGTTTGGTGGTTCCTCAAAAAATTGGACATAGTATTACCTGAGGACCCAGCTATACCACTCCTGGGCATATACCCAGAAGATGCTCCAACATGTAATAAGGACACATGCTCCACTATGTTCATAACAGCCATATTTATAATAGCCAGGAGCTGGAAAGAAGCCAGACATCCTTCAACAGAGGAATGGATACAGAAAATATGGTACATTTACACAATGGAGTACTACTCAGCTATTAAAAATGATGAATTTATAAAATTCTTAGGCAATTGGATAGAACTAGAAAATATCATCCTGAGTGAGGTAACCCTATAGCAAAATAAGTTACATGATATGCACTCACTGATAAGTGGTTCCTAGCCCAAACGCTCCAAATAACTAGGATACAATTCACAGACCACATGAAGCTCGATAATAAGGAAGACCAAAGTGTAAGTGCTTTGGTCCTTCTTAGAAGGAGAACAAAATACTCACAGGAGCAAATATGGATATAGAGTGTATAGCAGAGACTAAAGGAAAGGCCACCCAGAGACTGTCCCAAAGGTACATGGATTCATCCCATATACAGTTACCAAACACAGACACTATTGTGGGTACCAAGAAGTGCATGCTGAAAGGAGCCTAATATAGCTGTCTCCTGAGAGGCCCTGCCAGAGCCTTACAAATACAGAGGCAAATGTTAGCAGCCAACCATTGGACTGAGCGTGGGACTAATACAGGAGTTAGAGAAAGGACTGAAGCAATTGAAGGGGTTTGCAACCCCATAGGAAGAACAACAACATAATCCAACTAGATGGTCACCTGCATATGGATAAACGTTCAAACTGGAATTCAAAGGTCAAGAAACACTAGCTGGTCACGTCCCACCCTGGTCTGTTGATCAAATCCTTACTGAACTTCCACTCATCTAAGCCAATAGCTTCTTTGCTCGTCCTCAAACAATATAAACATTCTGCTGTGAAGATGACCTCTACATCACCAGTGTGCCATTAATAAAGTCTGCATATTCTTAATATTTCATATAGCCCAGACTGGCCACAAACTCATTATGTAGCCAGTGATGGCTTTGAATTTCTGCCTCAACTCCCTGAATGCTACGATTACAAGCAGGCACCACCACATCCAGTACATGCAGGGTTTGGGATTAAACTTATGTGTATGCTAGGCAAGGACACTATCAACTGAGCTACATTCTTAACCAAAATAATTGTAGTGTAATTACCCTAATTTCACTCAGAATTACTCAAAATTCTCTTCCTACAATTTTGCAACTCAAATTACTTTTCTCTGAATACCACTTAATTGATTCAGTATCTTTTACCCTTTTATAGGAATGCCTATGTGCTTGTTTGATCCAGATCTGGTGCTCCAAACAAAAGCCAATCTCCATATTTACATGGACCTATGAGAAATATTATCTGCGAATGCAGAGCAAGGAAAACATGACTGTCATATGTTGAAATTAAAAATATTCTTTTCTATAAGTCACTGGATATGCGCTCACTGATAAATGGATATTAGCCCAGAAACTTAGAATACCCAAGATACAATTTGCAAAACACAAGAAAATCAAGAAGGAAGACCAGCGCGTGGATACTTCATTCCTCCTATGAATAGGAAACAAAATACCCATGAAAGGAGTTACAGAGACAAAGTTTAGAGCTAAGACGAAAGGATGGACCATATAGAGACTACCCCACCAGGGGGGATCCATCCCATAATCAGTCATTAAACTCAGACACTATTGCATAGGACAGCTAGTGCCTACTTAAGGGAACCTGATATAGCTGTCTCATACAGAAGTGGATGCTCATAATCATCTATATGATGGAACACAGGGCCCACAATGGAGAAGCTAGAGATAGAACCCTAGGAGCTGAAGGGGTCTGCAACCCTAGAAGAGGAACAACAATATGAACTAACCAGAACCCCCAGAACATGTGTCTCTGGCTCTACATGTGGCAGAGGATGGCCTGGTCAGCCATCGTTGGGTGTAGAGGCCCCTTGGTGTTATAATCTTTATGTGCCCCAGTGCAGGGGAAAGCCAGGGCCAGAAAGTGGGAGTGGGTGGGCAGGGGAACAGGGCGCGGAGAGGGGGGAGAACTTTCGGGATGACATTTGAAATGTGAATTAAGAAAATAGCTAATAAAAACTAATTGATAAAAATATATATAACAAAAAACATATCCTTTTCTTACTGACTAAAAAATTTTATATTTTAAAATCAATGTAATGGAGAAGCATTTCCTGATGGACATAAGCCACATGACCATGAG
Source organism: Mus minutoides (assembly GCA_902729485.2). Classification (NCBI taxonomy): domain Eukaryota; kingdom Metazoa; phylum Chordata; class Mammalia; order Rodentia; family Muridae; genus Mus; species Mus minutoides. Next base: position 3,738,043 of record LR749499.1, on the reverse strand, counting down.
GACATTGCTGGCATCAGTATCACATGAATATATTTCCACATTTGGGCACTGGAGTCTGCGCCAGTTACTTGTCTTGTTTGGACTAAATACCCGGCAGAAGCAAAGTAAGGAAGGTTTTTACCTTCCATAATTGTAGCCTGGAAGCCGTGGCAATGGGGGCATCTGGTCACATGGCATTTGCAGTCAGGAAGTAGAGAGAGACAGATGATGATGTTCATTTTCCTTTGTTCTTTTTGTTAAATTGGGTAATTAGGATAGGTCTTCCCACCTCAAATAATAAGTATGCCCAGAAGCTTCATTTCCAGGTGATTCTCAACCCTGTCAAGTTGACAGGAACAATAGTAACCGTGACCTCTGGGACAATCCTGTGGACCACTCCTCTAACTGCTGTGATCTAGATGCTAATGTTAAAGGCATGATGTGTTACAGAACCAGATGTGGCCAGCAGCATCCCTAAAAGAGAAGCCAGGAAGAAAGAAGTGAAGCAGTTCTCAACACAACTTTTCAGAACTAGCCTGCGTATTGGTAACCACTGACTGTGATTCTAGGACATGTGGAAAGAAAGAAACACAGTCACAGTTGACACGGTCAAACAGATGCCAGAGAGTGGGAAGGAAGGAAGGAAGGAAGAAAGAAAGGAAGGAAGGAAGGAAGGAGCTTTCGAAATTTTCAAATCTGCCTATTTGCCTTTCTTTTCTCTTTCATGTGAACATGCTAAAAACATATCTAATTAAATCTAAAAGGCATTTTCACAAGCATAAAAGAAAGATTTGAGGGGAATGAGATAAGATTGTCCTATAGTTTACTGAATGACTATATATCATACAGTTAGTTTACATGAATGGCCATACATCATACAGTCAGTGGTATGAAAGATGAGGAGAAATTGAAAATTGGTTTATTTAAAAACCAATTTTACACAGAAAACCAATTTTTGAAACAAACAAACAAACAAACAAACACATTCAAAACAAGATTCCAAGCACCAAGCACCTTCACTATAAACAGTTCTCTGGTGTTCATCTTTGAATTTAATTCCTCTGTGTTTAATTCCCAGGTCTATTTCCAAGCCTGGCTCATAGCACATGCCCCCTGTGAGAGATAGATGATCACTCATCATTGTCTCAGGAAACTAACAATACCTGGATCTTATGAGACATGCACACTCTTGGGCTCATTCAAGACTGGATAATTTAGAAGCTATAGACAAAGGTGCTGTGATCTGAGAAGGTCTGTAGATCACTGGCTTAGGAGTACTGTTCTAGTATAAACCCCTGGACTATGTTTCATCCTGCCACCAGCTTCATGTAATATGCAGTAAGATCCAACTAGATGTATGTGCCTTAATAAAATGCAAAACCAGAACATAAGATGCTACCTTCCCACTCTATCCAAAGGTTGGAGGACTGACGTGATTGCAGATTTTTGGTAAAAGAGACATTAGAGTTGAATCTTACATAATGATAAGGATTTAGACACTCACATTAATGAACTGGAAAATACAAAGGACAAAGCAGATTTCAAGATCCCTGAGCACAGTGGCCCAGAATCAAATTTCCTTGTTGTACCTGATTAGCTCTACAAGCCCTCCTTGGGCTAAGGTCTTACCATGAGTCTAAACGCAGCAATAACTGCCTCTGTGCTATCCAATGAATATCCCTTCCCATTGACTGCTTACACTCAGAAAAGCAAAGACACCATTGCTCAGGTTCTGAAAGGGCACTCAAAGTCATTTACCTACTAACACATTGAGCTCATGCTGTTTCTTAATGGCTCAGGGTCAGGGATACTTAGGACAATCTTGGACATCATAGCACCTGTACTGGCTAGGTTTGTGTCAACTTGACACAGCTGGAGTTATCACAGAGAAAGGAGCTTCAGTTGGGGAAATGCCTCCATGAGATCTAGCTGTGAGGCATTTTCTCAATTAGTGATCAAGGGCCCCTTGTGGATGGGACCATCTCTGGGCTGGCAGTCTTGGGTTCTATAAGAGAGCAGGCTGAGCAAGCCAGGGAAAGCAAGCCAGTAAGGAACATCCCTCCATGGCTTCTGCATCAGCTCCTGCTTCCTGACCTGCTTGAGTTCCAGTCCTGACTTCCTTGGTGATGAACAGCTGTATGGAAGTGTAAGCCAAATAAACCCTTTCCTCCCCAACTTGCTTCTTGGTCATGATGTTTGTGCAGGAATAGAAACCCTGACTAAGACAGCACCTTAATCTTCAGTGAGAACCATGAAGTAAATGTCAGATGGATTCTGAAAATCTCTGCCACCATTAAACCATCACATCACCTACATGGCCAACCTCCTGATCTCCTAGAAGTATAGAGATAAACAAACAAACAAACAAACAAAAAACCCAAAACAAAAACACCCTAGGTTCAAGCCATGGTTGTTGGATAGCTGTTGTCATATGCTGTTGTGTCTTGTATAACAGAGACACCACTGCATCTTCTTTCAACTTTTTCCACCAACAGAACCCAAGCTCTTTTTCCACTTAGCAAATAGAGTTTATATCAATTTCCCTTTGTGACTCCCATGAATTCCCATTCTCCAAAATGTTACTACTGCATACCTAGTTAAACATTTGACCACACAGTGGCATAAGTGTACCATTTTCCCACAGCACCTGTATTCCTTCTATTTCCATAAGATTCAAGGAGTCACTAATGCAACAAGACCATCAACATTCCCAGATCTAGTTAGAAAAGCACAAACTCTTACTAATTAGTCCACATTTTAATAGTTACAGCTTGAGAAACACTGAAAACTACTCAAGTCTTCTTCCCTTTCTCCATCCGTATAGTTCCCAACTAAAGAGTCAGAAATACATTCTTAAACTATAACCTCCTGCCCTTGCATGTATCTTTTTCCTTGTCAACTTTTCTACAACCTTAAGGGGGATCTATATTAGCTTCTAACGTTACAGCATCTACCTTGAACAAAATAATTACTTTCACAGTTAGTTGCTTCTATTTCCATTATCCTTTCTGCCTTGGGCACTCTTCCTGTCTTCAGTTTATCTGCAGATCTTTGAACCACTTATGCACTGCTTCCTGGAAAGTATGCTAAGACAACTGTTCTCTCCCTACCTTCCAAATAGGTGGCCAAAACAGACTACAGTTTTTAAGAAATTTGGTTTCCTTCCTTCCTTCCTTGATTCCTTCCTGGATTCCTTCCTTCCTTCTATGTGTGTGAGTGCTCATGCACTATTTTGGTTTTGGATTTTAAAGGAGAGAAAATATGAAATGGGTTCAATAGGGAAGGAGATCTAGAAAGAGATAGGGATAAAGAAATAATATGACCAAATGTCAAAGGACAGTGTACTCGCCTAGCATGCACAAGGCTCTGGGTTTGGTCCCAAATACTGCATAAACCAAGCTTGGTAGTATAAGCCTATAATCCCAGTAGCATGGAGATGGAAGAAATAGGATTAGAGGCTCAAGATAAGCCTGGACTGACCCTGTTTGAAAAGTAAATGAGAGAGACAGAAAGACAGAGATAGAGAGAAAAGAAGAACTACATCAAGTGGAAAATGTGTGGCACTTCATATCAACTAATTACTGGATGTTAGCTCTCTACATCATGGCCTGACATGGGAGCCGACAAGGCAGTGTGTATTCAGCATGAGTGCAATGAATCTAGCATGCAGTTTCTGATCTGACCTTCATTCCTCCTATATAGGTTTAGAAGTTTCCCACACCTATTCTTTTCCACCACCCAGCAAAAATCCAGAATCCAGCCACTAATGGGAACATTATTTAGATGAAAGAACATTTTCTGCAGCCATCCCAGGCCAAGAAATAGCAAAGAAAAGCAATACAAATGTTAATAGGAACTTGTCTATTCACTTTTCCTTAGGCTAATCTACTACAGCCCAACACAGGGGGAATTAGACAGATGAAGGGCTAGGGAAATGGGGATCCTGAAATTCTGAAGCTCAGAAGACTAGAGATCCCAGTAGGATATCAATTCTAGGATAACAAGGCTCCATGGAAATCAGGACACAAGGCTTCTTGGAGCATCTCCATGAAGGAAGTCAGGGTTCTTACTCTAGGACCTATGTTCCCAGGAAGCCAAGAAATAGTTCCTGCCATAGTTAATCATGGTTCTGTGTGGCAGAGATAAGAAGTAAGTGCCATCTAACAAATAAAGCAATAGTGGCAAGGCAGTGTGTGGTACACGTTCTTAGTTGGCAGACTCCAGATGTTACATGGACAAGGAAGAGAAGGGCATCACTGAGTCAGTGGGAGAGAGAGAGAGAGAGAGAGAGAGAGAGAGAGAGAGAGAGAGAGAGAGAGAGAGAGAGAGAGAGAGATCTGAGGAAATGAGCCTCACACAGATAAAAATGATAGGAACCAAGACTGATGTCCTTTGGAATTACTAATGATACACACACATGCCCCACGTGATAATTCCTACAATGTGAATGTTGTATTACATGGTAAAAGAAACTCTGAAAGTAGGATGAGTGCCCAAGATAAGGAAATTATTCCTGAATGGACTTCATGTCATCACAAATGTCCATGTAAGGGAGGTCAATGGGGAAAGTACAAGTGAGAATACATAGCATTGTGGCAGTGGGTAAAAAGATTGGACAGATATGCTTTGTAGAAAAAAAAAGAAGAAAGAAAAAAGAAGCACAAAGCAAGGAACACAGGTGGCAGAAACTAAGAATGGGGAAGAATAGACTATTCGTGCATCCTGGGGCTGACACCATACCTGTAAGGTTGATTTTCAACTTCAGACTTCCAAACTGATCAAAAAATGTGGGATTATCTTCAACTAGGAGACATTTGGTAATGCATTGTTACGTGATAGCAGCAACTGGAGTGGGAGGCATCCATGCCCATTAGAGTATGTCTTTGGGAATGTTGGAAGATAATGAAAATGACCAAGCAAGCCAAATCATGGACGGGTCTGAGTTCATGGAAACGGACCAAGGACAGGGAAGGTATCAACTTGTAGATTACCTCTGGAAAATATTGCATCTGCTTAAATCATAGGAATTACCACATGTCTAATTTTTCAGTTTATTGACTTTTGATTCTTTAATCATAGACTGTAATGATTTTATGAAAAGAGAAAATGGCTGGTGAAATAAGTAATAATCTCATCCTTCTTAATTTGACTCAAATGTTCCCTAAGATGCATCTGTGCACTGCAGAGCTGTGACCTGGATAAGCACATGTGCAGACTGAGGAACTGTGCTGGAAGTTAGGAATTCTTTCCCAAACACTAGCCAGAGCACTGTTAGTTATCTCACCCAACTTCGACTTCAGGAAAGGTAAGGGGGTAACCAGCACTTCCTGAGTACTCATCCAGAATTACATGGTGATCCTCAGAGAGACTCTGACCATCATCCTTTCTCAAAGTTTTCTCAGCCTAAGCTTCGTGTGACTGTGTCTAATTCCTTGAGTAAATGAAGTATGAGACCCAGTACCCATTAGAGATGAGCAGAGAGATCAGAGATAATTCTGTAGCTCGCATACCCTCTATGCCCTCCCCAGTCTTGGTCTATATTCACAAAGACTTTTCCACGTAAAACCCCAGCACTACATACCTGCCCGGGGTACCCTGACCCATTCTCACACCTCTGAATTCTACTATTACTCGATACTCCCTCAACAAAATGTCACTTGCTGCTAAAGGAATCACTAAGGTGGCACCATCAAATAAACCCAGATGTGAAGAAGCTGCATCTGCTCTGGCATTGTCACTAGACACTGAGGTCACAGGTCAGACACCCAGAGGTTCTAAGATAGTGCCTTTCTGTCACCAAGTCAGTGGACTGCAGAGAGGAATGGATTTCCCTTCCAGATGGTTGTTAGAGCTGAGCTCAGAACTGATTTCTTGACACTGGGCAGTTACTTGATCTCAGGCAAAAGCGGGAATCACAGTCTTCAGGATTCCTCAACAACTCCAGATCACATATGTGACAAAACTGAAAACCAAACATACTTTCTGCACATACAACATCCCCCAAGCCACATAGCTGTGTGTCAATAAAACAGCAAGCACACCCAACAGGGCAGGGTAAGGCTCAGTGCTCAGGTTGAGCTGTTTAAAGATTCTAAAATTGACCATGCCTATAGGCCTATTCTTACTCTATTTCTTCTTTTAGAAGCTGTACTGGTGACAGAACTTATTTTTGAAGATAAACACTAGCAATTCGGAAGGTTATAAAAAGTTATATCTAACGAAGAGTATGATGAACAAGCAGATGGCAAAGTTGGTACTACTAGCAAATCGCATCTGGTAGCCACCAGCTGCACCTCTACTTTATATCTCTACTGAATACCCTACTACCTGCCTTCTAATATCTTTCTTCCCTATCCTACAATATCCCCTTATCCCCTTGTGACTTAGTCCCCGAAGAATACAGTGACTTGCCCAAGGTTACTCATTTTTCTGCCCAATTCTTCAGATTTTCCCGTTATCCCATGATGATTACAGTGGCACCATTTATCACAGACCACCCTAGGCCAGATTCTAGACCTGATTCCTGATGTTGTGACTGAACACACTATCATATCCATCCAAGTCAATGAGACACAAATTACCAAAGTACCACTGCTGAATGAGCAGCGCTTACCTAATGATAAAGACTTAGCAAATGCAGAGTTCTGTGAGATATGTTTTGTATCATTTATTGTAACTCTAGAAATCTATATGCATGGATGAGCAGGTTTTGTTTCTAGATGAAATAGTTGAAGCTCAGCAACAGGCATGCCCCAAGAGTTCCACAGATTATAAATGAAAACTGCTTCCATCAATAAATAATTGGAACACAGGACTGCCTCTCACAATTAACGTCACCTAGTAAGAGGCAGCAAGAAATCAAGTTTCTAAAGAGGACAGGGAGAAAACTCAAGATTCTGCTCCGGGCTGGATAGAAATATGCAGATGTGGGAATGTGTGACCTTAGAGAACATAAGATGACTGACCTCTGAAAGACTTAGCTAGAATAGCATGCTGGGGATCTTCCACTAGAAGGTTGTGATGAACACTCCCTTCCCGGAATGACCTAGCAAAACAAGCTTTACAAGAAAGGCCAGGGCTGGAGAGATGGCTCAGCAATTAAGAGCACTGACTGCTCTTCCAGAGGTCATGAGTTCAATTATCAGTAACCACATGGTGGCTCACAACCATCTGTAGTGGGATCTGACACCCTCTTCTGATATGTCTGAAGAAAGTGACAGTGTACTGAGTACTCACATACATACAATTAATAAATACATCTTAAAAACAAAACAAAACAAAACACAACAACTTTCTTTACCCTGGCAGTTGTGGTGCACGCCTTTAATCCCAGCACTTGGGAGGCGGAGGCAGGTGGCTTTCTGAGTTCGAGGCCAGCCTGGTCTACAAAGTGAGTTCCAGGACAGCCAGGGCTATATAGAGAAACCCTATCTCGGAAAAAAACCAAACAAACAAACAAACAAAAAAAAAAAAAAAAAAGAAAAAGAAAAAGAAAAAGAGAAAGCCCTGACCTGCAAGGCAGGTGCAGATTACAACCAAAAATGTCTCAGTTCCCTCTTTTGGTGACTAAGACCTCACATCACCTAGGGTTATCAATGTGGCTTAGGGAAGGTCATGAAGTAATTATCATTTCTAAAGGGGAGAATGAAAAGGTCAGCTCTGGCCAACAATGGGTTTAAACCAACTCTTGTAGTTACCAAGGTCTACCCTTAAACTGTATAAAAAGTGTGTGCTTATGAGATTGGGGTAGCCTCTGCCCTGATTGCAGGACCCCAATGAGCAATAAACCTCTTGCTTGTTTCATCGATTTCAGTATCTGTGTTTTTGTGAGTGGGACATCTTGGACATAAGGCTCTTCAGGTCTTACACTGGCTGTGTGTAGTTTGACTAAAGATGTGTTTGTTTCACCCCACCAGAATGGCTGCATATGGATGCCTGCAGTTCTCCTCTCAGGGTTTTTCCCATATAGCCATCATGGTTCACAAGGTTAAGCCTTCCACCTAACTAACAGTACTGCCTTCATGGCTAAATAGTACCTTCTCAACAGCTCAAAGAGGAGGGAGGCTACCTGGAAGGGCACTCACCATCTGTGCTGTGGGGAAGGCAGCCTCAAGGTGGGAACTGGCAGAAGTGATTCTTTGCAAGGGAAGCAACTCAGCAAGGAAGGAGGCCACACAACCTAGTATTCCATAATCCCCACTACCACATGACCTTGGCCTTGGTCTACCAAAGACTAAGAACATTCTTAAGCAAGTGAATTCACACTTTGAGAGAATGAACCTAGGTCCTCAGAGGTGTGGTCTGCAAAATGTTTGATTTCTCAAGGCACATGGACAAGACCCTAAAACTGTGCCTACAAAGCCCTAAGCATTGACCCACAATCTGGACCTGATGCAAAATAAAAGCACCCAACAACAAACACTGTGAGTATCCCATCATTCAGCATTCAATCATCTACAGTTGAACAAGGAGAAGTACACAAGAGCAACGATGGCTGAATGATGTTATGGCCAACAAAGACCAAGGGCGACGAGAAGAGAGAAAAGGAGCTGGGCGTCCTCCCTGCACTACCTTGACATCAGGGATGTCTCTCGGGACTACACTTGCCCTGTGGACAACTTAGCTCAATAATTAACTTACTGTGTTGACCAATGGGGAAAGCCAAAGAACACCTGGGGCAGGGGGAGGGTAGGAGGAGAATTCAGGTGCCATATAATCAAACTTGTACAAATCAACTTTGGCATGCCACAGATGGTCTGTGTAATTGAGAAAAGCTCCAGCTGTTAATAGCTGGGGTCACAAAACTCCATCTACAGGGCACAGCCAAAACTCTCCAGGCACACCGAATTCAGGTACATATGTTTCCTCCCACCTATTCTCTCTAGTGGTATTGGCTTCCTTGCCAATTCCAAACCTAGTTCCCAGCTCTTTGAAATCATAAGAACCTTTTCAAATAGAAAGTCACCTTAGAAAAATGTCAGTTGGTAAATTCACTGATTGGCATTCTCTACCTGTAGGAATACAGTTCTGGGGGTGGGGTGGGGAGAGGAAGAGAACAGGATTGTGCTGCTCTATTTAGCTTCCAGATGGAGCTGCCTCCCACAGTCAACCCACATACCTAAGGGCTGATGTCACTACAGGAATTTTAGTAGTACTGTAAGGGTGTGGGGGTGAGCACCACCACAAGATCAACAGCAATAAACACAGCTGAGAAAGCAGAGAAGGCAGAAGCGAGGGAACCACAGTTCATTTAGCTCAGGAAATATCCCCAGGAAGAGTCATCAGGAAGGGGTCTTTCAGGTGTTTTCTGTGTCACTAGGATAGAGCCAAGCTTATAGTAAGGCAGTGGTACTTGATCAGGCTACTGAAGTCAGGAGTTTAGGACATGATTCAGCTCCAAACAGCATTTAGTTAGACCCTCAGGAAAAACACCCCTAGCCATCTTGTGCAATGAGGGAATGAAGAGCAATCCTGGAGATGTTTTCCACTATGGTGGACTGGTCTCCAAGGATAGAATGGAAATTACTCACAGCCAGGGGAGAATGATGATGTAATTGGAATAAGGGGGAGTAGGCAGAAAAAGAGGTAGAGAAGAGAATAAAGGGAAAATAGGGGGAAAAGAGAAAAGGGATGGAGAGGAAGAGAGAGGATAAGAAAGTAACTGTGACTCTATCAAGAATGAAAACTTTTGAAGAAAAAGTGACATATAAGGTGTTTAAAGTGATGCCTCCAAAATATCTCAGTCTGGGCTAAAGAAGCATTTCAAAGGTTTAGAACTTACTGGGTATACGTCTACTCTTAAGGCTAGGACCCAGGTCCAACAGTAGATGGCTCACACACACACACACACACACACACACTCAATGGCATTTTTGGAGGTTATTTGTCTCATAATGCTTTGTTGGGGCTTTTTTCCCCTTGCAGATTCTATACATATACATATATTATGTTTCTAGTTTTGTGTTTTATAGCATATCTGTGTGTGTGTGAATGTGTCTGTGTGACTCTATGTCTATATGTCTATATGTGTTTTTAAGTTTTTTCTTTCTTTTTCTTCTGTTTCTCTGCTTTGTCCTATTGTGGTTTGATTTTATTTTATCTAATTATATTTTATTGTATTAGTTTTAGATGCCTGCTTGTATCCTGATGAGAGAGAGAAATAAAGACTGGATTTGGGGCAGGTAGAAAACTGGGGAGGATCTGAGAGATTTGGGGGAGTGGAGACTACAATCAGAATATACTGAATGAAAATCCTAGTTTCTGGGTTTTTTGTGTTGTTGTTTTTGTTTTTCTTTTTTTAAAAAAGCACTAGTAGAGGACTAGGTTTCAGTTCCCAGCAAACACATAAGAGCTCACAACTTGCACCTGTAGTTCTGGACGATTCAATACCCTCTTCTTACCTTTCCAAACTCTGCATACTGTGGTACACATATATACATGCATAGTTATATACATAACGGTACATAAATCTTTATAACAGAAATACCTCATTCTAAGGGATATAACATAGCAATATGGTTAATTATGATTGTCAACTTCATGGAATTTAGAATCACCATGGGAATAAAACTCTAGGTATGTCTGAGTTTATTTAGATTATGTTACCCACCCTCAATGTGGATAAAATGATTTCTTGGACTGGGGTCCTGGACTGAATAAAAAGGAAAAAGTAAGCCGAGGAGCATCATTCATCTGTGCTTCCTGACCATACATGCAATGTGACCAGCTGCCTCCAATCTCTTGCCTCCTTAGCTTTGCCACCAAAATGAATTGAACCTTTCAATTGGGAACCAAAATAAGTCCTTTCTTCCTAAAGTTACCTTTGTGAGATAATTTGCCACTGAAATAACAAAAGTAACTAATACAGACACAGCAGCATGGGAGTCACAGATAATGACTTTGGAAGTGTTGGTTTATTCTGAGGTCCCTGTCCATGACTGTAGATGGATGCCTTCTTCCTCTGGCCTCACATCAATCTTACTTCTGTACCTGTGAGTATCCTGTTCTCTTTGTACTGGCTGGTTCTGTGTGTCAACTTGACACAAGCTAGAGTTATCACAGAGAAAGGAGCCTCCTTTGAGAAAATGCCTCCAAGAGATCCAACCATAAGGCATTTTCTCAATTAGTGATCAATGGGGGAGTACCTAACTCCTTGTGGATGATGCCATCCCTGGGATGGTAGTCTTGGGTTCTATAAGAGGTCAAGCTGACCAAACCAGGGAAAGCAAGCCAGTAAGTAACATCCTTCCATGACCTCTGCATCAGCTCCTGCTTCTTGAGTTTCAGTCCTGACTTCATTTGGTGATGAACAGCAATGTGGAAGTGAAAGCTTAAAGGGTTTCCCTTTCCTCCAACTTGCTTCTTGGTCATGATGTTTTGTGCAGGAATAGAAATCCTGAATAATACACTCTTCTTAAAATGACCATCCAGAGACTGCCCCACCTGGGGATCCATCCCATATACAATCACCAAACCCAGACACTTTTGTAGATGCCAACAAGAGCTTACTGACAGAAGCTTCCTATAGCTGTCTCCAGAGAGGCTCCACCAGTGCCTTACAAATACAGAGGTGGATCCTCACAGTCTACTATTGAACTGAGCACAGGGTCCCCAATGAAGGAGCTAGAGAAAGGACCCAAGGAGCTGAAGGGGTAAGCAGCCCCATAGGAAGAACAACAATATGAACTAACCGGTACCCTCAGAGCTCCCAGGGACTAAATCACCAACTAAAGAGTACACATGGTGGGACTCATGGCTCTAGCTGTATATGTAGCAGAGGTCCTTGGTCCTGTGAAGGCTCTATGCCCCAGTGTAGAGGAATGCCAGGGCCAGGAAGCAGGCATGGGTGAGTTGATGAGCAGGATAGGGGGTTTTCAGAGGGGAAACCAGTAAAGGGGACAACATTTGAAATGTAAATAAAGTAAATATCTAATTAAAAAAAGACACTCTTCTCATAAGGACAGACATGTAGGATCACTGTCCACCTTTATTTTAGTACAACCACCACTGAAAATTCCAGGTACCACACAAATGGAACAGACAAGACAGAATCCAGTCCTTACACTACCACATCTTCATAACTGGGGAAGAAAATAAGACAGAAAGTGAACAGCTTCTCAAAAACCAAACCACTGGCATGTAGCAGAGCTAAGACTCTAGTCCAGACTCCTAAATCAATGGAAAGAACACATTACCATTCCATGAAGCCCTTTTGAGCTTAGAACTATCTGGTCTCAGGGCCTGCTCTGTGAATAAAGGAATCCTACTCATGGAGGTCAAGTAAGTACCCAGTCCAGAGTGAAACTTAGACTCACACCCAAGGTCTACAAACCCCAAGCCTAGATACGAGTGTGTGTATGTGTATGTGTGTTCATGTTTGTGAGTACATGTGTGTGTGTGTGTGTGTGTGTGTGTGTGTGTGTGCATGTGCATGCGTATGAGTGTTTTATGCCAAGGCCATCCTCTGTTATCAATAATTCTCAGTCAAGACAGCAACAATTCAATCCTGGAACTCATCCTGCTCTGCCCAGAAGACATTGTTATCTAAAACTCTGTATTCATTATATGGTTTAGTTTTTAAAAATATATTCATAAGCTACACTAAAATTTTAGAAAGGTATAAAAAACATCCTGGGGACTGGAAAGATGGCTCAACTGTTAACACCATCACTAAGTGCCCTTTAAGAAGACGTGAGTTTTATTTCCAGAACCCACATGCTGGCTCACAACTACCTGTTAACTTCTAGTACCAGGAATTTGATGCCCTGTTCTGCCTTTCATGAGCACTGAATACATATAGCTCATAGACCTACAAGCAGACAATAATACCCATACATGTAAATCTTATTTTTTAAAAAAAAGGTCTATTATCCTGCATTTTATAGGCCATTCAACTATGAGCTCACAATTTTCAGTGAAATATGATTTGATTGATGACTATTTGCCAATTTGTATTTTACATTTGCTCAAGGTCTCTTGAGACACACAGTGTTCAAACCTTGCATATTATTTCCTGGTAAATTATTGCTGAATGCACAGATAGATGAAAGGATAAATGGAAAGGTGGGTCAATGAGTAAGTAGGTGGATGGAGGGGCTGGTGAATGGATAGGTGAGTGGATGGGTTAGAATTATGCATGGATAAACTGGTGGATAGGCAGGAGGGAGGATAGTTGGCTATGTGCTTATGTGAATAGATGAATCATTGAATCATGGAAACCTCTAAAGAGCTTTCTCAGGTGAGTCCACTCACTGTTCTATGGCTGAGAACAGTACCAGCTGTGAGCCAGGATCTTTCTACTATCTTCTTCTCACCAAGACAATGTATCAGAATAGTATCACCGCCAGAAATAATCCAGGAAGAAGCTGCTGGTGAGCTTGGCTTTCTGCCCATTACACAATAATGCAAAATTTCTGAAGCCAATTAAACATATTCCTTACTTACAATGAATGCAACACAAGTCTGATAGATGTTCCTCTTCTCTCAAGCCCTTGCAAGGTCAGGGAAAACGATAACCTTACTATCATTATTCAAATCCATTGACCCTGATGTTTACATTTAATGCCATTTCTGTTCAAGAAAGCAGTGTTTGAAAAGCTATACAAATAAAGCACCACCCTGGGCAGTTTCCAGAGGCTCTGAAGACAACAACAGCTCATGACAGCAAACTGTTTGCAAGCAATTCAAGGAGATTAAAAAGTACTCAAGAATGTAGAATGGTGTGGTACAAATAGTATTAGTGACTACTGAACTCTTAAAGTGACCAGTCTAGGGATGAGATCTGAAAGAATAAAGGCATTTTGGAAGAATCAAATGGGAAATGAGAGCTGGAGCCATTGGGGATATAAAAAGACTAGGGTGCAGTTATGGACGACCATGGACATTACCTGGACACAGTACTGAGAAGGTTGGGAATAATTATGGCACAGATGAAAGTCTTGGAACTATGCTGTGTGTTAAAGAAAAAGAACAAGACTGGAAAATGAGTAGAGAGATTGACCACAAAGAGCAAGCTAAGGGTAATTTTTAGAGGAACATAAGTGTTGTTCTAACCCAAACACTTATGTTAGGAGCCATAACGGGACAAGCTAATAACTAGCAGGTGATCATTCTGAAATGTCCTACTTCGGATTATTATATAATCTGCAACAGCTTCGGATTATTATATTATCTGCAGCAGGTACACCCTTATTAAGCAAGGGTGTAAGGGATTCATTTTAGGAAATATTCCTGCTATTAATATGCTTTTCCTGTTATTTAAACATATATAACAATCACTAAGTAGTATCACACTCCTTTAAAGCAGATCTCTGCAGATCCACAAAGATGTACTTACTGTCTTGTAGTGATACTATATAGACAAATAGATGACTTAAGTCTTAATGACTATAAGCCTATAAAAATTCCTAACATTATACCAGTGATTACTAAGCTCTTTTATAGTGGGACTGCTATTAGATCCTTTTCTGATAGTCAAACCTACAATGAGAACTCTGCCAGTCTCCCAAGTGTTACCAGTTAATTGCTCTTAGATTGTAACCATACTTTCTCCTACTCAAAGCACATTCCAAGAGGGTGTAAAAAAATTAACCAAAGGTCATAGAAAGGGAACTAATGATTTATTATAGGTGCTAGGACATAAGATAAAATATTGACTGGGTTTATCTATACAAAACTTCACTAATAACTTAGTTATGGTTTTAAACCTTCAGGGAACCTGTGGAGCTGGGACAGGTGATGGATGTTTAGCCAGATAATTACTCCTAATGGATATGCATGTAAACATTCTCTATTGCTAACTTCTATTTCAATTTATGATTTGATTTTTTGAGTGAACTTGTGATGAACTTTGTAACATGATCATGTGTTCTGAAAGATGTTGAGTGCTGAGGAGAATTAGAAGAGTCAGAACAGAGCTTAGAAGAATTGAACTGTGAGAGGGAACTGAGCTGAGAAGTTTTTAGACAGAACACTTTTTAGACAGAATTGAATTCAAGAACTTAGAAATATAGGCACAGCTTTGGGAGAAAAGGCATTGAGAGTAAGAGCACTGTTGTATCTTCAGAGCAGGAGGAGAGAACAAGATTAGAAAGAGAATGCAGAGTGAATTAATTTAGAAATTATAGGTAACATAAAAAAACCAAGAGAGCAATATACAGAATGCAGAGGGAAGGAGGAAAAAGGAAGACGCTGCAGAGAGCAGAAAGAGCAGAAAGAGCAGGCAGGCTTACCATGAGATAAGGCAGGCTTAGTCTTATTAAAATGAACAAAGCTTTTTTTTTCCCTTACAAACATGGGTTTGTTTATCATTAAAAGGGTAGAAGTCTTTTCTTTCTCTATGCAATAAAGATTAGAGCTCATTTTTCATTCAGAATGAGTGAGCTCTTTCTGCACAGGTGCTTGGTATTTTGCTCCACATGCATATGTAAGTATGCATGTGTGTGTAAGTATGCAATTGTGAGAATGCATGCAAGCTGAACCCAACTGGGTTTGAATATAAATGTATAAATGAGCTTGCCTGAATCTGTATATGAACTTATGCGAGATTATTCATATTCGCTTATGTGAAAGTTTTTCCTTCTAGGAGTATTATTCTCCTCTCCTGGTTCAAGTTTACTGCTCCAACATCCCCCTAGCCTGACAAGCAAGAGGCATCTGGACAACAGGGAAAAGGCTCTAGCAATTAATCCTTTACTTAATCTGCTGTTTTAGGAGGAGGTGCTAAGTGCCTGAGACTGCACTCTCTGGCCTCAGAGGAACTCAGAAGGCAGATCAGCTACAGTAGCATAGTAACTTAGACTTAGATAAGTAAACTTTTATTATACAGCAAGCTTAAATATCTCATAAGACAAAATCTTAACCCCGAATTTCTTAAGACCAAGTCTTACTACCCTCCACAATCTCAAGAAGAACAGACAAGAAAGAAGAAGCCCATGCGAGGGCTGGACCCTGGCACTCTTAGACTGATACACTGTAGTTGAAACCCCCACTGTGAAATCACTAGTCCTCACTGATGATATCCCTACTATGTACAGGGCACTATATTAGATCAGTGCATCTATGGGCATACCAGGTATTACAGGAAAGTGAGTACAGAGGAATGTCTAACCGCAATTAAATCCTGCAGAGACTCAACAGTTTCCACAAGTGAGGAAAGGGGGACAAGTCAGAAGAGAGACTCTTGGTCTACCTCCATGCCATGATGTCCTGAAACAAGAAATGGCCATACTTGTAAGCTGACTGCCTTGGTCATTCTCAAAGATACAAACCTAAACAAGTGACTGCATACCCTTCTTTACTTGGAATTCATCATTCTTTCATTTTGATGTGTCCTAAAACAAGGGATGGAGTACAGGTATCCAAGGTATTCTAGAAACAGGAATGAAGCTGTTTATATTATTACAGAGAAATCAGTTGGGTGTCCAGAGAGAACTATTTCATGGAATGCTATTTAGGAAAAATGAGTACAGCTCACAGTCATAAGATCCGAGCAGTGAGAAAAGAGTACACAATAGAGAAAAGAAAGGAGAAACAGAGGGATATTTTATCTTTATATATCTTTGGGTATATGTATATGTGCAAAGGTCAGAAGTCAATGTCTTGGGTCTTTCTCTAGCAATCTCACCTTTGTTTTTGAAAGAAATTCTTACTGAATCTGGGACTTTATGATTAGCTGGACTGGCTGACCAGTGACCCCAGGATCCCCCTCCCTAAATAAAGTTACAGATGCAAGCAAACTTATTCTCCTGTTTTACATGAACTCTGAAGATCAGAACTCACATCTTGATGCTGGCTCAGAAGGCACTAACTGAGCCAACTTACCAGGCTGAACTATGGGTTTTGAAAATAAAACCTTGGGCTAATATTTGCTTCTTGGTGCATGGTGAGAATTTTATACTTAAGGAAATAGAAGCCCAGAGAATTGAGTGATATCATCACCAAGGAGGAGAAACTAAGCCAGGATTCAATATTAGGCATTTGCATCTGGAGAACTTTACTAATATGATCTAGTAGCATCCTTGATTGATGCTCTTAAATTGGTCAGAAAGCCAGCTTCAGCTGGAACAGTGGTCCTTCCAAAAGAATTACAGGCAGGTGAAAACAGAGCCATGATAGGAGCAAAGCCCTGAAACAGAAGCGTCTAAGATGACAGTACTCACTGCTGGGAGAGCCCACTGCCAGTAAAGACACTCTACTTCAGGGAGTAGTCCTGGCAAAAGTCCATCCTAGTCAGCACAGTTTGCTCCAAATTTGGCTCAAAATGGTAGAAATGGTTTTTCTCTTGTGAATCTCAGGATTAACACCTTACCCCCATCTTGGCCCTAGGGATCAAACTCATGTTGTCAGTCTTAGAACTATTATAGTATTACTTACAACCAAGATGTGGAACAAATGCCTCCTGACAGAAGAATACATGAAGAAAATGTGGCCCAGGCATTGGAAAGAAGGTTGGGTAAGCACAGTACTTGGCGTACAAACATGAGGACCAGATTTAAATCCCCAGCACCCATCTAAAGCTAGGTGGGAGCTGTATCCCAGCTATGATAATCCCAGCACATGTGAAACAGACAGAGATTCCCTGAAATAAATTAGCTCCCATGACTAGACAAAATATGGTAAGCTCTGTGTTTAGCTAGAGACTATTTCTAAATATACAAGGTATAATGAAATTGAGGAAGACAGGTATCATCCCTGGACCTTCATACACTCACACATACATGTGCCAGTACTTACACACACAAACACACACACACACACACACACACACACACACACACACGGATGGACGGACACAGGCACACATATATACACAAAATATACACAAAAGATATATATACATATCACGAAAGCTTCCATAGTTCACCCCAGTGTCTACAACAGTGCTTCCCAGACCATAGTGGGTAACAGGATCACAGCAGGGATAACTAAAATGTCAGATTACCAAGCCATTGTCCCAGAGTAACTGCCTGAGTAGGTATAGAGGGGGCTCAGACTGCAGTATTCCAAACAAGTTCCCACTTGGCAAATTGGCACTCTCTTAACACGAAGTTAAAGTTGCCACTCAGACAGACAAGGCTCAAATGTAATTGAGTGTCTTAGTCAGGAATTCTATTCCTGCCCAAATCATGACCAAGAAGCAAGTTGTGGAGGAAAGGGTTTATTCAGCTTATACTTCCACACTGCTGTTCATCACCAAACGAAGTCAGTATTGAAACTCAAGCAGGTTAGGAAGCAGGAGCTGATGCAGAGGTCATGGAAGGATGTTACTTACTGGCTTGCTTTCTCTGGCTTGCTCAGCTTGCTTTCTTATAGAACCAAGACTACCATCCCAGGGATGGCATCACCCACAAGTACTCCCCCATTGATCACTAATTGAGAAAATACCTTACGGTTGGATCTCATGGAGGCATTTCTTTAAGAGAGGCCCCTTTCTCTGTAATAACTCCAGCTTCTGTCAATTTGACACATAGACCAGCCAGTACATTGAGCAACAACCAATGCTGACATGCTTAGATGCTGGCTGACTTATAACTAGCTTTCCTCTTACTGTTGTAAAAACAACACTAAAAAAATCTCCAAGGAGCCTACAAATAATATCGAGTACATTTAATTTTAAGTCAATACTCCATTACTAACTGCTAATTTCAATTTCATGTTCCCCACTAGATAAATTATTCCAGTTTTTTTGAACAATCTATATTGAATTCTTTACCTCACCCCATGTGCTTACATGTGATCACAACATGTAGCCCTGGGTTTACAAAGTGGAAAGAAACCTATAAACTCTAATTTCATGAAGTTAAGGTTGTATCTTGGAGTTGTCAGATTTAAGGAATAAAACTGTAATATGTTCTATCAGATTTGAATTTCAGGTGAATAACACTTTTAATATAATTAGGACTCAAGTAATGTTAGGGCATACAATAAAGTTAAAGTTATGTATGTATGTATGTATATATTGTGTTGGTAAATATATAGTTGCAATCTCGGCTCTATTCTTTTCCTTTGGCCAATGCTTGCTTTCCTGTAGATACCTGGCAAATGTGGGAAGAAGGCAAAGGCACTGAGAGGAGATGAATAAGGCTATAAAACAATGCCAACCACTACTCATCTCCACATTGTCTTTGTGTAAGACAAATGCTGGCAAACGTAAGCCAATCTGTCTTGGAGTTTCTGTTACTAGTTCCCAAATGATTTTCACCTGATAGTCCCTTAGCGGCCTTTCTTAATGAACCAATCATTTCTACCTGTGGGCTTCTTGACTGTGTCTCTTATTTCACATCTCCATAATGCTTCCTTTATTCATTCATTCTTTAGATCATAAGACAAGACAATGGAACAAAGGTGCAAACCACAGCAATTTTTTAATTTGGCTGCAGAAAGCTCTAGGCACTATGTTTTTACTTTAACCATGCCAAATATGCAAATTCTATTTTCAACAATAAAAGAACTTCTGGCAGAATAAACCATCCCTGCCCTGTACTACAGTGCAATAGTGATAAAAAAAAAAAAAAAAGGCTTGGTTTTGGTATAGTGACAGGCAGGCTGATCAATGGAATAGAATTGAAGAACCAGAAATGAACCCACACACCTATGGTCACTTGACCATTGACAAAGAAGCTAAAACCACCCAGCAGAAAAAAAGACAGCATTTTCAACAAATGGTGCTGATTCAACTGGCTGTCAACATATAGAAGACTGCAAATTGATCCATTCTTATCTACCTGTACAAATCTTAAGTCCAAGTGAATCAAGGACCTCCACATAAAACCAGATACACTGAATTTAATAGAAGAAAAGGGGGAAAATGTCTCAAACACACGGGCATAGGGGGAAAGTTCCTGAACAGAACACCAATGGTTTATGCTCTAAGATCAAGAATTGATAAAACGGGACCTCATAAAATTGCAAATCTTCTGTAAGGCAAAAAGCACTGTCAATAAAACAAAACAGCAACCAATAGACTGGGAAAAGATCTTTACCAATCTCACATCTGATAAAGGGCTAATATCCAATATATACTAAGAACTCAAGAAGTAAGACTCCAGAGAATCAAATAATCCTATTTTAAAATGGGGAACAGAACTAATCAGAGAATTCTCAACTGAGGAATAACGAATGGGTGAGAAGCACTTAAAGAAATGTTCAACATCCTTAGTTATCAGAGAAGTACAAATCAAAACATCCCTGAGATTCCACCTTACACCAGCAAGAATGGCCAAGATCAAAAACTCAGGTGACAGCAGATATTGGTAAGGATGTGGAGAAAGAGGAACACTCCTCTATTGCTGGTGGGATTGCAAGCTGGTACAATCCCTCTGGAAATCAGTTTGGCAGTTCCTCAGAAAATTGGACATAATAAGTACTACCTGAGGAACCAGCTATACACCTCTTGGGCATATACCCAGAAGATGCTCCAACATGTAATAAGGACACATGCTCTACTATGTTCATAGCAGCCATATTTATAATATCCAGAAGCTGGAAAAAAACCCAGATGCCCCTCAACAGAGGAATGGATACATAAAATGTGGTACATTTATAAAACGAAATACTACTTAGCTATTATAAACAATGACTTCATGAAATTTGCAGGCAAATGGATGAAACTTGAAAATAACATCCTGAGTATGGTAACTCAGTCACAAAACACCACACATGGTATTTACTCACCGATAAGTGGATATTAGCCCAAAAGTTTGGAATACCCAAGATTCAATTCACAGACCATATGAAGCCTAAGAAGAAGGAAGACCAAGTGGGGATGCTTCAGTCCTTCTTAGAAGAGGAAACAAAATACTCACAGGAGCAAATATGGAGGCAAAGTGTGGAGCATAGACTGAGGGAAAGGCCATCCAGAGACTACCCCACCTGGGGATATATCCCATATATAGCCAGCAAAAAACCTGGATGCTATGTGTATACCAGGAAGTGCTTGTTGATGGAAGCCTGATATGGCTGTCTTCTGAGAGGCTCTACCAAAGCCTGACAAATACAGAGGCAGATGCTCACAGCCAATCATTGGACTGAATGTGGGGTCCACAATGGAGGAGTTGAAGAAGGGACTGAAGGAGCTGAGGGTTTTGCAGCCCAGGCCAGACATCCTACACCCTGACCTACAGGGGACTTGACTACCAACCAAAGACGACACATGGAGGTACTCATGGTGCTGGGATGGCCTTGTTAGACATCAGTGGGAGAAGAGGTTCCTGGGGCCTGAGGGCATTCAATGCCCCAGTGTAGGGGAATGCCAGGACAGGAAGATGGAAATGGGTGGATGGGTGGGGAAGCACCCTCACAGAGGCAGATGGAGGAGGGATGGGATAGGGGGTTTCTGTATGAGAGACCTGGAAAGTGGAAAGCATTTGAAATATAAATAATCCAATAATAATAATAAAAAAAGACAATGATAGATCTAGAAAGATCTATCAAGGCCAGTGATACTAAGCAGTCAGAGGTCAATGTGTGCACTCCTAGCTTTTGGCAACAGAAGTTTAGGTGAGTTAGATTTCAGGCCCTCTGTAGGAAGCCGGCCGACTCGGGAAGGGGCCGCGCCACCCCAGGCTGACTCGGGAAAGGCCCCGCCGCCCGCCGGCTCCCGGGAAAGCCGCTGCCAGGGCTCCGGGAAAGGCTTGTCCGGTTCTGGGAAGGCCTTCTGGCTCCGGGAAGGCCGTCCGGCTCCGGGAAGGCCTCCGGCTCCGCCCCATTACAAGATGGCGTGGGACTGGCCAGCTGCCAGGGGATGGTGCGGGACTGGCCAGCTGCCAGGGGAGGAAGCCTAGGGGAGAGAGCCTAGTGCACCTGCGCAGCTCTCTCTTCAGGCCCTCCTCAAGCAATAGCCCCTCCCGAATGGGCAATATGCTAATGGGTGTGGCTTGTGGCACCAATGAACGGGCAATATGCTAATGGGTGTGGCTTGTGGCACCAAAGAACGGGCCACATGCTAATAAGGTGTATCTTGGTGCACCAATCCGCAACCACTACGACACCCTCCCTCTTCCCTGGGAGAGTATAAAAGCAGCAGCTCTGCTGCTGTCCAGGATCCTGGGAATCTATTATCAAGGTGCTCCAGAATAAAGCTGACTGAGAAGATCCGGGTGGTGGCGTGACTTTCTTCTGGTCGAGGGAGGCTCACCGCAGCCCTCAAACTATCCTCAGCTGGACTTATAGCCAATGATAGAATTAGCTCAAGAATGTAGGTCAAGGTTGGTATCACCTAGAACCTCCTCCACTAAACTACACCTGAGGGTCATTCCCAGAAGGAGCTAAAGAAGTGGTCACAGCAAGGAGACTGACAGTTATAGGACCAAGGGTTGGAGAGGAAGAGCAGAGATCTGGAATGTCCTACAAGGCCAAGGTCAGGTCTGCTGAAACCTGCTGGTATGCTTTATGAAATGGCACAGCATGTGTTAAGAAAAAAGGCTGTTTTTCTAAAGGTATAACTAAAGGAAGGGTAGACGATCTGTCTGATGTACTCTGAGGAAGATTCAGTTGGCATAGAAAGCAACAACAAGGGTCCAAAAGTGCCAGCTCAAAATGCCAGTTGGTCTTACTCTGGCCTCACTTTCCTAGGCAAGGGTTTACCAGAACCAAAGTCCAATTCACAATGTGGACTCTCTTCATTGCTGGTTTTACAGTAATACAAGGGTCGGGGTTGTCAACATAGGAAAACCTTCACAAGTCTGCCTAGCTTTCTCCTTTTGCTGTATTTAGAACAAAAGTTCCAGAATAGCCTTGATGCCCAGGCAGAGGTGAGTGACTTCCCAGTCTCATGAGAATGTTAATGAGAAGATAGCTACTAGTTATCAGACCTCTAATGTCTCTCAGGTTAGTAGTGTGCAAGGACGAATGAAGACATGCCTGAGGCTAAAAACTGCAGGATAATAATAATACCATGTGCTTAACGTACCCAGTACCTATTTATTCTGTGCCAGCAGTCTCAGGTGTGGTAATGTGGTAATGTCTACAGAAATCCTTAGTGTCTCAACTTGGTAGAGGGATAAAGTTGGACTCTAGTAGGTAGCAAAAACTATCAGTGTGTGATCATTAAAGACCCCCCCCCCCTTACTCCACTCCATCAAAACATTGCAAAGGCCCAAATGTCTACTGTCAAGCATGGGTATTACTGCTTGTGTTATCTTTATAACATGGTACTTTTTCCATGTGAGAAAATATCCCCTGGGATATTAACTTAGCCCAAGAGTTCATACTAGGTAACAACCTAGGTAGCAAAGTACAGGAAGATGATAATGGGAGATAGATAAATTGAAGGGTAGGTAAATACCTGTCCATATATGGTAGATAGATGTATATATAAAAAAACTAAATAGGTAAGTAGGTATTGGGTAAATAGGTAGGCAAGTAGATAGATGAACAGATAGACTGATGGACAAACAGCGTCTAAGCTGGCCAGTTATATAAGCTTTGCCTAAAGTAGAAGTTCTCAATTTGGAGGTCACAACCCCTTTGGAGGTCACACACCAGATATCCTCCATATCAAATATTTACATTATAATTCATAACACTAGCAAAATTAAAGTAAAAAAGTAGCAACAAAATAATTTTATGATAAGGCGCTGTACTGGCTGGTTTTATGTGTCAACTTTACATAGGCTGGGGTTATCACAGAGAAAGGAGCTTCATTTGGGGAAGTACCTCCATGAGATCCAGCTGTGGGGTATTTCATCAAGTAGTGATCAAGGGGGAAAGGCCCCTGGGGGGTGGGACCATCTCTGGGCTGGCAGTCTTGGGTTCTATAAGAGAGCAGGCTAAGCAAGCCAGGGGAAGCAAGCCAATAAAGAACATCCCTCCATGGCCTCTGCATCAGCTCCTGCTCCCTGACCTGCTTGAGTTCCAGTCCTGACTTCCTTGGTGATGAACAGCAGAATGGAAGTGTAAGCTGAATAAACCCTTTCCTCCCCAACTTGCTTCTTGGTCATGATGTTTGTGCAGGAATAGAAACCCTGACTAAGACAAATTGGTACCAGCATAATGGGGTATTCCTGTGACAACCTGACTGTGTTTTGGGGAGGACTGTGGAAGGACTTTGGGCCAGAAGATCCATTCGTTGTTAAGAGCTCTGTCAGATGTTGTGTAGGAGCTTGGAAGATAATGTTGAGAACAGTGCAGAGGAGGCCTGGCTTGTGAAATTTCAGAGGGAAGATTAAAGACTTTTTTCAGGGCCATTGCTTCTTTGATTGTGAAGATTCTGTGGTTCTGGTTAGCTGGGGCTGAAGAATCAGCTGTGATTAACAAGATACCAGAACTACTAAAGCAAAAACTTTGCATTACTGGGACTATTGATGCTGGTTAGCTAAAGCAAAAAAATTATCGGTGCCTGCCTTTGGTGGCTGATTATGGGATGGATCCCCGGCTGCAGCAGTCTCAGGTTGGTCCATCCTTTTGTCTCAGCTCCACACTTGATCTCTGTAACTCCTTTCATGGATATTTTGTTTCCTATTCACAGGAGGAATGAAGTATCCATACACTGGTCTTCATTCTTCTTGATTTTCTGTTCTTTTGCAAATTGTGCCTTTGGTATTCTAAGTTTCTGGGCTAATACCCACTTATCAGTGAGTACATGTTATGTGAGTTCTTTTGTGATGTGGGTCTCCTCACTCAGGATGATACCCTCCAGATCCATTCATTTGCCTAGGAATTTCATAAATTCACTGTTTTTAATAGCTGAGTAGTACTCCATTGTGTAAATGTACCACATTTTCTGCATCCATTCCTCTATTGAGGGACATCTGGGTTCTTTCCAGCTTCTGGCTATCATTATAAATAAGGCTGCTATGAACATAGTGGAGCATGTGTCCATTTTTCACTGGATGGCTTTAGCTCCCTTGTCAAAGATCAGGTGACTATAGGTGTATGGATTCATTTCTGTCCTTGTATTTTTTTTTCTGTTTAACCCTTCGAAGGGCTGGATTCGTGGAAAGATATTGTGCGAATTTGGTTTTGTCATGGAATACTTTGGTTTCTCCATCTATGGTAATTGACAGTTTTGCTGGGTATAGTAGCCTGGGCTGGCATTTGTGTTCTCTTAGTGTCTGTATAACATCAGTCTAGGATCTTCTGGCTTTCACAGTTTCTGGTGAGACATCTGGAGTAATTCTAATAGGCCTGCCTTTATATGTTACTTGACCTTTTTCCCTTACTACTTTTAATATTCTGTCTTTATTTAGTTGCATTTGTTGTTCTGATTATTATGTATCTGGAGGAATTTCTTTTTTGGTCCAGGCTATTTGGAGTTCTGTAGGCTTCTTGTATGTTCATGGGCATCTCCTGTTTTAGGTATGGGAAGTTTTCTTCTATATTTTTGTTGAAGATATTTGCTGGCCCTTTAAGTTGAAAATCTTCATTCTCATCTACTCCTATTATCGGTAGGTTTAGTCTTCTCATTGTGTCCTGGATTTCCTGGATGTTTTGAGTTAGGATCGTATCTATGGTTCCTGATTTCTTTCCTACGGTTTCTATCTCCAGAGTTATCTCCTTTTGGGTTTTCTTTCTTGTTTCTACTTCTATTTTTTAGATCCTGGATGGTTTTGTTCAATTCCATCGCCTGTTTGGTATTGTTTTCCTATAACTCTCTAAGGGATTTTTGTGTTTCCTCTTTAAATGCTTCTAGTAGTTTACCTGTGTTTTCCTGTGTTTCCTTCTTAAAGTCCTCTATCATCATCATGAGAAGTGACTTTAGATACATGTCTTGCTTTTCTGGTGTGATGGTGTATCCAGGACTTGCCATGGTGGGAGACTTTGGTTCTGATGATGCCAAGTAATCTTAGTTTTTATTGCTTCTGTTCTTAAGCTTGCCTCCTGCCATCTGATTATCTCAAGTGCTTGCTGTCCTCAATATATCTGATTGGAGCCTGTCCTTCTTATAATCCCAGTTGATTCTGGACTCCTCCAGTCCAGCTATCACTGTGATCCTTTGATTGTGGGCTCCTGTGAACCTGAGATTCTGGGTGTGTCTGAGTTCTTGGCAGTCAAGTTCCACTGAGACCCTGAAATACTGGTGTGATCCACCTCCTGTTATCCTGGGATACTGTTGTCCTAAGATCCTGGGCATGTTACAGTGCCTGGGAGTGGTGTCTCCTTTGAGGAGCATAGAGCTGTCTGGTCAGTGGTCCCAAGAACACATGGTGAGTCCTCTAGGGACCATGGAGGTATCTGCAGACTCCTTGCCCAAGGTGACCTGGTGCTGGTGCTGACCAGAAGGGACTTGTGCCCCTGGTCTGGCTAATTTTCTGCTTCCCTAATGCTGTCTCAGGTCCCGAGAGATTGGATTGGAACAGAAGTTGTGTTCCACTCACCAGTGGACCCAAGATCTCATGGAGAGTCCTGTAGGAACCTTGCCCAAGGTGACCCGGTGCTGGCGTCAACCAGAAGGCGATATTGGATATTTTCAAAGGATTGAACTTTTAATATGTAAAGACTCTGGAACTTTTAAAGTTGTTTAGATCTTGGGGATGAATAAGAACTAAGGGTTGAGGCTTACTAGTGATGTGTTTGTGTGTCAAGTTGACAAGGCGTCAATTGTTACTGGTGGGTTTTATGTGTCAACTTGACACAGGCTGGGGTTATCACAGAGAAAGGAGCTTCAGTTGGGAAAGTGCCTCCATGAGATCCAGCTGTGGGGTATTTCCTCAAGTAGTGATCAAGGAAGAAAGGCCCCTTGTGGGTGGGACCATCTTTGGGCTGGCTTGGGTTCTATAAGAGAGCAGGCTAAGCAAGCCAGTAAAGAACATCCCTCCGTGGCCTCTGCATCAGCTCCTGCTCCCTGACCTGCTTGAGTTCCAGTCCTGACTTCCCTTGGTGATGAACAGCAGTGTAGAAGTGTAAGCTGAATAAACCCTTTCCTCCCCAACTGCTTCTTGGTCATGATGTTTTGTCTAGGAATAGAAACCCTGACTAGACAGGGGCCATCACAATATGAGGAACTGTAATAAAGAGTAGCAGTATTAGAAAGATAGATAATCATTGGCCCACTCATGTTTATTGTCTGGCCATATTCATAAAATAAAGGTAAAATCCAGGTAGATCAAGAGTAAACTTAATGTAGCACAGTAGAGATAATGCACACTTCATTTATAATATAAACTTTAATTCTTGTCTTCCCAAAAGTGATATGAATTACAATTAAAATATATGAGTATGGAACACCAAAGTGCAGACCAAGCAGCTGTGTGAACTGCAGGGGGGAGGGGAGAAAATGATTAACTAAGACTTGACAGAGAATACTAGCTGTAATCTGAGAAGACAGGCTTCTCCAACAGCACGGGAGGAGAAATGAACTGAATCTGGTCCCTCTCTGTGACAGAAGGGACAACTGAGGTAAGCACTAGCCTTTCGGGAAATATAAAATCTCACCAACACAAGTGACAGACATATACCACCCAAATGATCATGTGGAGTGGGTCCCATCAGACTATTTCCGCATGATACTCTCCTGCATAGTAGCACAGGAACTGTACTGATTACAACTCAAAATGACTCTGATACCAAAGAGCAGGTATACCTGTTGCCTTCAAAGTCCACTCCCAAGCAGCAGAGGATGATGGAAACTAGGATAATCCACAGCAGGAACTCAGAGCAGGGTGGACACAAGACCTACCGTAAGTTCCTCAAAGCTTATACATACCACTGTTTCTGCCCCCTTGAGAAGGAATGTCACAGGAAACAAATGAGCTGCAGTATATAGGTCCCTAAAGGTATGTGGAAGTTTAAATATCACATTGCTGACCCATTAAAGTGCATCATGAAGATAACATTCTCCTGATGGGTATATTACAAGCAAGCTCCTTGGCCTTAAAAGATTGTGTGTGCCCACATGTATAGGTGCCCCTCTCCCCCACCTCAGCATGTGAGAGAAAGAGAGAAAGAGAGAAAGGGAGAGATAAAAAGACAAAGACAAAGGGACAGGTTTGTGTGAGACAGCCAGAGATGGAGAAAGAAAGAGACAGAGACCCAGGAAGACACAGAGCAACATATATAACGATTACATATATAACCTATTTAAAAGTAGCAAGAACCAGGCATGGTGTAAGATTATAATTCAAGCTCTCAGGTAGGAAGACAGTGAGTCTGAGGCCAGCTTTGGTTACATGAAAACTCCTAGGGATAGCATGAGCTACATATAAGACACTATGTCTCAAAAATAAGGAAGGAAGGAAGGAAGGAAGGAAGGAAGGAAGGAAGGAAGGAAGAGAAAGGGAGGGAGGGAGCGAGCAACAACAACAAAACAAAAAGTAGAAGGGAATGAAGTAAAAAATAGAGAGAGGTAGCTAGGGAAGTTGGGTGGCTGAGTGGATGGTTGGGTGGAAAGCTGGGTGGATAGGTGGATGGGTACCAGGTTGTGGTAGCCAATGCCCATAATCCCAGCACTTGGGAGGTGAAGGCAGGATAATCAGTTCAAGGTTACATGCTACTCTATTTCAAGAACCAGGGATGTGTGATAAGAATTGGCGATGGCTTTGCATTTTTAGACACAGTGACTAAAGAAGACTTGGAAAGACAATATTTATCAGAATTTGGAGATCTAGAGAACAGAACCAAGGAATGTGAATAACTAGGGGTATCTGCCAGAGTTCTGACAGGAAAAGCAGCATACCACAACTGAGCAACCTGAAGAGAGGGTAAAATGGAATGGCATTAGCCAGAGGTTGGGAGATGAGAACAAGGGAGGGAACAACTCCTTGCAGAGTCATAGTTATGTAGCAAAGAGCACTTGGACTGCTGTAGCACAGCACACTGACTACAGCCAACAACACTCTGTCCCACATTTAGAAACAGGCAACCATTGGACTGAGCACAGGTTCCCCAGTGGAGGAATTTGGGAAAGTTCTGAAGGGGTTTGCAGCCCATAGGAAGAACATCAATACCAACCAACCAGACCACCAGGGACGAAACTACCAACCAAAGAGTACACATGGAGGGATCCATGGCTCCAGCTGCATATATAGCACAAGATGGCCTTATCAGACATCAATGGGATGAAAAGCCCTTGGTCCTGTGAAGGTCGATGCCCCAGTGTAGGAGAATGCCAGGGTCAGGAGGCAGGAGTGGATGAGTGGGTGGGGGAGCACCCTCTTAGAAGCAGGGGGAAGAGATGGGATAGGGGGTTTCTGGAGGGGAAATCAGGAAAGGGGATAACATTTGAAATGTAAATAAATAAAATATCCAATAAAATAAAATAAAAAAAGAAACATGCTGAGACTTATAACTTGCGTTAAGTACTTTTTATCTCAAAATAATAATAATAATAAACAAGAAAGGCAGAAGACAACTATTGCAGGTGATGGATCACAGATTAAAACAACCATTTTATGGTGTTCTATTCATCTCCAAAATCATCTTTTTCTATGCCAATCGCGCCTCAACAAAAGTGCTGAAAAGAAAACAAATGAGGCATCATTGGATAGAGTTAGAGAATCAATAATTAATCTTCTTAATGTCATTGTGTCAGGGTGATATTTGTCTACATGAAAATGATAAAGCAGTCAAATGCTTGGCTTCTGTTTCTTATACCGTGTCTTCTAAAATCACCTATCTATGTACCAATAAATTCAGGAAGATCAGACACTGCCACCTGCATGGGGTTGTATTCTTCATGAGCCACTCTTGACCATAGAAGAAGAATGGAAGAAAAGCCCAGCCTCCCTTCCTTCCCTCTCACTGATCTCCTGCCAGGATCCTCCCCACAGGAAGCTGGAAGCCAGACAGCTGGTGAATATCCTCCACCCAGGTCCAGCTGAGGGCACAGAGCAGGGTGGAGAATCATATGTAGGTCTGGAAAGGAAAAGAACAAATTGTGTGTAAAGACCCCAAGGCTGGCCAGCATATGCTAAAGGAGTAGTAGTTGGCTGTGGTCTGGAGTATTGTGACTAGATTGAGCTGCTAGTAGAGAATCTAAAGTGTCTTCATCTTACCAAAGCCCCAGGAACTTGTCTGATTCTCCTATTGAATCTGCCACATGCCTGTGCTCAGCCTGGTGAAGGACATAGGCACATGCACTACAATTAGT
This sequence comes from Mus minutoides, assembly GCA_902729485.2. Lineage (NCBI taxonomy): Eukaryota > Metazoa > Chordata > Mammalia > Rodentia > Muridae > Mus > Mus minutoides. The sequence goes on along the minus strand of LR749499.1, from coordinate 3,708,039 downwards.
GGGTAAGGAGAGATGAATGACCAAGACCTTTCACAGAGGAAAGGTGGGAGAGGGAGAAATTGAAAGAGGGAGAGATGGAGGGAAGAAGAGGAAGGGAAAGGAGGAGAGGGAAAGGGCCATGAAGGAAGATGGAGAAAGATATTATATCTGTGTAAACACTAGAGTCTTTATATTCAGATAACAATAGCCTCCTACAGAGCCCACACTCTTAGAGTTGGCTCAGCTGCCATCAATCTCAGCCTCCTCTGCCAGGGAGCTTCTTAACAAGCCTTGCAGGTCTCAGGACCTTTGCACAGCTTTCATGTGTGTCGGGAATACCACCTACAACTGTACCAGTGGACAATCAAATTTATTTCTTGTGTGTATACCACCTCCTATCTAAGCTTTTCCTGATAATTCTTTTTTGGAATAAGCATGACAGTCTATGTTTGCGGGACACTCTTTGCCAAGCTCCATCACACTGCGTACCGTTCTACACCTGAATTTGGTTTTATTCATAGTTCTCCCATGATACCTAAAGATTCTGAAGGCCCTTAAGGGCAGAACTGATTGCTTTTGACTGTGCACTCTTCATTCTCAACAGTAAAAGAACAATGCTGGCACTCATATCTTAGTTGACTGCTTGTAAGGATAAATCAATAAAAGTCATACAGCAGTAGATGGCAAACTACAGTAATTTAATTCCTGGTCCCAGACTCTTTGATATGAAGGAACTCTTCTATTCTTAATATACCCCATATTTCTTTAGATGATACAACTATGGAATTAGAGATGTGATGAGCAGCTTAAAATCCACAACACACTTAGCACTCAAAATGACCACATTAACTCAATACACTTAAACACTGGTGAACCTTTTTAACATATTCACAGTTATTTGCACAGGAAAATGTATGCCTGTGGTTGCTTGTCAAAGATGGATTCCAACAGAGATGACAAATATATCTTTCAAATATTAGTTTGCTTTACAAAATTGGATTACTGATGCAAGTTTCCTTTTCTCTCTTAGAATTGAGGGACCTAAGGAGAATGACTGGTTGTTGACCATCCATCCATCCATCCATCCATCCATCCATCCATCCATCCATGTATATGCCTAACTATCCATTCACCTATCCATCTATCCATTTACCTACCCATTCAACTCATCTATCTAATCATTTATCCACTCGCCCATACAATGTATCCATCCATCTACCTACCCATTAACTCATTCATATATTATTCGTCTATTTATTGATCGAACTACCCATCCCATTCATTTATACATCTACTCATTCATACACCTAACTACCTACCATCCATCCATTCCATCTATCCATCTCCCTTCTTTCTTTCCTTCCTCCCTTTACCTTTTGTCCTTCCTTCTTTCCTAACTGATAGACATACCAATAGACCTTAAGACTATATAATAGCAACCTCAACAATCCCAGAATATTAACAGAGACAAACAGAAGTGGATAAATTTTAATATATTCAGTATGATAAACAAATGACAAAGGTATAGGAGGACAAACTTGAAGAAATTAATGGCTTGTCACAAAGTAATAGGAAGACCACAGTGTCATGTCTAAGAAACCATGAGCATATCAAAAGTCTCAGGAAGTTGGGCTTGTTTTTTTCTTAAGTCTGATAGATTTAGCTTTGATATTTAGACTTCTGATCCACTGTAAGTTGCCTCCTTATAGTGTATAACAATCCATATAGAATTGGCTCAAATGCTCCAAGCCACTTTAGTTTGCAGATTCTAGGAAGGAGGGAGGAACGAGTCATCCATGACTACATGATGGGTCCTAGACATGCCTGGACTCAGAAGCAGGCTGTATGGCCAAATTCTCCATGTGTATTCCACCTGGAAGTGCACGGGTCAATGAGGCTCTTCCTCCTTCCTCATATAGAGCTATAGTATACACCAAGTAAATAAACACATTGAAACAGGTAGCAGTTTGAAATGTCAGCTGTCAGCTGCCTAGTTGTCCTGCAGGGAGAAACAGGGTTAAACAGGGAAGATATAAACCAAACACAGACACTGTACCACCTTCTCAATGCTTAGCAATAGCAAAAGGAACTTCAAATATGGATTCCCACAAACCTTGCTCAGTGTTTGTTCTTGAAGGATTTTCTCCATCCCCAACACAGCTGTGCAAAACAGAGAGAATACTATCGTATTATTTGTGACAGTTTGAACACCAGCAGGGACACAAAGAAAAAGGTTCAAGTTCAAGGGGAGAGGATTCTTGACAGAATTGTCCCAAAGGGGAAAGAAGGCAAAGAGCTAAACAGTATTAAGGGCATATAATACTTGCAGTGTTAAAGACAATGATAAACAAGGAACTGGCTAGATTTAGATTCTAGGCCACAGTGAGAATTAAGGTATACACCTACAGCCAGAAAAGGCAGCCAATGATAAGGGGGAAACCACATAAACATGCCTCTCAGACTATTATAATGTAAGATGACCTGTCATAAACATAAAGGGCCTTCAGACTAAGTATGGAGGTAAGTAGGAGGCTATGTGGTTCTTTACAATAAAGCTTGTATTTCCGATAATAAAATTGGATTCTTAGCACTAATGTCATTTTCAGGTAACTTAATGTCTCATGGATCCCTCAGAGTAAGAAGATTGCTAGTGGTATGCAAATTAAGCCAGTTTAAAGAAAAAGAGCCTTTTCTCCAAGCCAGGAGTATTCACAGGCTGAAAGACATAGCCAAGAGATTGATCCTCCAGGGGTAATATAAGAATGAAGAGAAGTTCAGAAAGATGTTTCTCTTAATAGTTTTGGAATGGAGGATGTTAATCCTCCAGAGGTAATTTGGGCTGACTATGGGTTAATGCTCCTCCGCATAGTTTGGAGATGAAGGCTGCTGAGCAAAAGGACGGTGGCTGATGGAAATACTCATGAAGATCGCTGTAGCACACAACTGTAAATCTATCAAGGCACCAGGAAACTCAGATGACCCACACAGGGAAGAAAGGTGAGTGGGTAGAGGAGAAGGTTCATTTTGAAGAGGTACTTGGCAACACTGTCTTGGGGTGTAGCAGAAGTTAGGAATCAATTGACTTTCTCAATTACCCTGAATCAGATCCTGTTTACTCCTGCCGCCACATTGGACACATTCATCTAGAGTATCTTGCATTCTGAAAAGTATCCAGTTTTACCAACAAATTATACAAGACATCCTAGGTACTGTGAGCAAAGCACAACCAAAGGAAAGTGAAGGCAGAGTAAGTATCCTACCCTAGAAAACGATGCAACCTCAGCAGAGCTTCTTGAGTTGCTTAGACTTCAACTTGAGCATCTACCAAATGTGACAGGCAAATGTATGTTCCTGGCAAATTTCTGGGAGAGTTAAATGGAACAGCATGTCTAACGTGCTGTGCAGCATCAAGCTTAACATCTATCCACACTCCATGGATGATAAACTATTGCTGACAGTTGGTTCAAACAAGTAGGACTAATGTGAGAACAGATACCATGCTTTCAGGCTATCTCCCTCCATCCTAATTTTCTAGCTAATCTCCAAGCCTCCCTGCCTCCTGATGCTCTGCATCCTCCATGCTCTGTTTACAGACAGTCATGGACACAGTGTGTGATACGAGTCCCCCAGAACTTGGGTGCTTCTGCAAGGGAGAAGCAGGATTTCATACACTAAGTAGCCTCACTCCCTTCCACTTGTGGTCCTAGCTAGGGCTTGCAATGACAGAAGTCAATGAAGGCAGAGATTTTGTTGAAGAAACCTGTCCTTGCCCTTTCCTCTCTTGACTCTCACTGGTCCTGAGTGACAGCAGGAAAGATTCCACTAAGTAAGTGAGAGAAGTAAATGCTATGAAGGTATGCACAGAAGCAGATTCTTAAGCTTCTCTCTCAGATATGGGTGTAGCAGCCTGGAGCTCCACATAGGCAGCAGGAGGGTGAGAACAGAAACTAATCAAGCTTATCCCTGAGCCTGATGAAGAAGTATGTATCTTCCTCAATGAGATGAGACAGCTTAATTACTACTGTTAATACAGAATCACTGAAAGTCAAAGATGGAGGCGTGCAGGGAGGTGGGGGATGGGATGAGAGACCTCAGGAATCTAAGTACAGAAGCATAAAGGGATATTCAGAAATACTGAAGGTATAGGGTTTCTGGAAGGCTCAGAAGTCAATACAGGGGGCTGTTTGCTGCAACCCAACACTGAACACAACAGGTTTTCCATTTTGTTTCATAGTTTCTACTAAGATCACCTCAGCCTGGTTAATTAAACATGCTGGTCTCTTAGGGCATACCTACTATCTTTCAATGGTCTCAGCAAACAGGCCACCCACCATAACCTCCTCATTATAACCAATGGCAGAACTCTGGATGCCTCCTCTGCCTAGACTGTTCTATACCATGTGTGAAGACTCTACCTACAACATAACTTCCTCCTCCTTCCTTTGATGTCTCCAGATGGCTATGTCTTCCTCCTCCTGTTCCCCAAACACTTTTATTAAAGGGGGCATTTTAGATAGCAATTGTGAGTCTCTTGTAGAGACCGCTGCTCTTAGTCTGTCGCCCCTTACCCATTTGCCAATCTTCAATCCTCAACTGTGGTCCTCCACAGACCCATTAAACTCAGAATGAGGAAGTGGACAGTGGCTATTATCACTTAAGACCATCAAGAGGACAGTTTCTCTAAGGTCAGGAGTCATGGCTTAATCTTAACTGGGTTTCTCACACTCTAATCTACTATCAAGCATAAACAGTGCTTAATTAACAATTATACAATGATGATGGAGAAGAAGAATGGGGATAAGAGTACCCAAAGAGAACCACAACATCCAAGAATGTACAAGTTCTCGGGGTAATGGTTAAGGCCCTAATCATAGGTGTTAGTAAAATCAAAGTATCAAAATCTTTGTCTAAGAACTCACACTGAAAAAAACAAAAACAAAAGCTTCAGACTAGGATGGGTTTAGTTGGTCAAGCACTTGCCTAGCATGCACCAAGCCCTGGGTTCTATTCCCAGAACTGAATAAAACCAGTTGTGACAGTATGGTGGTATGTTTATGTATTCAAGAACTTGGAAGGTAAAGACAGGAAGATCAGGAATTCAAAGTCATCATTTGCTACATACAGGATTTAAAACTAGCTGGAGCTCAGGGCTGAAGAGATAATTGAGGGATTAATTAAGAGCACTGGCTGTTCTTCCAGAGGACCTGCGCTCAATTCTCAGTGCCCATGTAATGGTTCACAAGTATCTGTAACCCCAGTTTCAGGAAATCTGACCTCTCTCCTTGCTTCTAGGGGCACCAGCCACCAGACACACATGTAGTCCATATACATCATATGCAATCAGAATATCCATATACATAAAAGAATTCATAGACAATTTATGTTACCCCCATACCACACTAATGTCCTCATTCATTCGATGTCTATATGAACCTTTATCTGAAATGGACTTAAGGTTCCAACTACCCTGAAGTCAGTCAGGCTTCAGGTTGTTTCCATCTTACATGGAATGAACAAGTGAAAAAGTACAAAAGTGAAAATGACCAGGCAGTTTTTAGTTCACATAAGAAAATAGGCGTCACCATAATGTCCTGGTTAGACATCCTTATGTTTCCATTCCCAAAAGCCTGAAGTTCCTCATCAATGAGCAGCAGAATATGGACATCAAGTGTCCACAGATCACTTTCTAGTCCTCCTCCTGCCAGTGGTGTTTTGCTCCTGTCAAGCATCATCATCATCATCGCTCCTAGGTTCGCCTTTGGCAGCTGAGATGGATGATCAACTTCTCTGTGCCGCCCTTTTCTGTCTCCCAGCCATGCAAAATCCCTCTGCTCCATGCTGTGTTTTCATGGCAGAATCAGTTCACTGTCACTTCTGTATCTCTATGCTCATCTGTCTCCTGATGACCCACAGGATGCTCATCACAGGGAAGGAACCACACGCAAGTTACTATATTGTGGGAAGGGGCACAAGAGCAGACAGTCACAAGCAGGACAGGAAGTGGCAGGCCTTATGGTGGAAAAAGAGTTCAGACCCCAGGTCAGATGCCCACTGGCTGCAACCTAGGCCTAGTTCACCAACACCCAGTACTGCATCTACAACAGGGTTGTGGGTTTGGGTGTGGTGATGCTAGTGCCTGACCAAGCAATATACAGTGCAATCACTCAGAAAGGCATATGCAACAGACTCACCATGGGTCAACTTTTATTGTCCTACAGTAAAGACAGGAAGAATGTGTGGGCTCAAAACCTACAGGCCACCAGATATTTCACCTACAAGGAATCAAGTAAAAGAGCAAAGCAAGTACATAATACATTGGTCTCTTTCTGATTATCATCTTCCAAAAAAACATCTGTTAAGAAAGACAGACTACCTAGATCAAAGGCTAGACCAGAGAGAAAAAGAGATGCCTTCCTATTCATCAAAAAGCCCTTAGAGCAGGTATATCCATCCATGAGAAGAGTCTGGGAGAGAGAAGCACAGCATGGAGATGCTTACTTATCCATGTCATGCCACTCACCTCTGAGTGTTTATCCAAAACATGAAATTAATCTGTGGGTAAGATGTCTGTGTCTTGAGACCTATCTCTTTATTAGCTTCCTCTGAATAGGCTCCCATGTGTACCCACTGCCTACAGTTATTTCAGAACTGAAAAATCTGAACAATGTAGGAATCCAACTACCCACACAGTGTTCTGTGTAGGCCACACATTCACATCGCCATAGCCTTCTGGGAAATGGCAATCACTGCCTGGGGCTCCTTGTAAAGTTGGGAAAGAAAAGATTATCAACATTCTTCAAAGTCTCTGTCTCTCTCCAAAGACTGGTTCTATTCATTGGTTGGAGAAGGTTACAAGCCATACAATTCCAAAATGTAAGTCTGAAAACTTACAAGTTGAAAAAAATACAGCACTCCTGAAGAACTTTTGATAAGGACATTTTCCATTCAAGGTGACATACAGGGAAATAGCTAATTGTCCCAACCTCTATGGATAACAAAGCAAGTGGGAGCAATCTTATATCAAAGAGAGGCGAGGTCTAGAATCTAGCCCATTTAGGAAGTCAAAGAACCCAAGACAGACTATAATAGAACAACAGCCCTGTTTAAATATTAGCACCCTACTCTCTAGCTCTCAAACATGAACCCATTACTGCTTCCATTTCTGGTTGCTAAATAAGAATGTGTCTGGGCCTTGCAGGGCAACTGTGAAAAATAAAGAAGGGGCAAGCCAAGGACTTGGTGCTTGATGTTCTATGGATAAAGTTGTGTGTGTCTGTGTGTACATGTTTATGAGTTTGCTGCTGTGAAGTCAGGTATACATGTTCATGGAGGCCAGAGATCATTACCAGGTATCTTCTTCTTTTCTTTTCTTTTTTTTTTTTTTTTTTTGAGAAAGATCTTTCACTGAACCTGGAGTTTATCAATTTGGCTAGACTGGCCATTTGGCCAGTAAGGTGCAGGAATTAACCTATCTCTACCTCCATCTTTATCACAAGAGTAGCAGATACACATCTCTAAACCTGGCTTTCCACATGGGTTAGGTGCTGGGGTTGATAAGTAGTTCCTCATGCTTCCATGGCAAGTGCTGTACCAACTAGGCCACATCCCTAACCCTGATGATACCAGGTTTCTATTTCTGGTACTCTGACATCTATTCAATTTCAATTCCAGACATTGGGCCAGACAAAGGACCTTAAAATGACTGAAGAAAGTAAGCAGAGTTGGTCTTGTAGAGTTATGGCTTCCTTGTCAACAAATTTAATCAAAGCCTTAAAAAAAATACTGAAAAAAAGTTGCTATGTACGAAAATGCATAGACTTTATTTTCTCATCATTCTCCCCTAAATAGTGCAGTCTAACAACCATTAATTTTAGTATTTACCTTATATTAGATACTATTTATTATAAGTCATTGGGAGGGGGGCAGCAAAATGCTTCTATCACATCAAGCTCTGACTACCATCACTGGCTGTGCTCCATTAAGGAAATTCAGATTTATATGAACTGGGGTCAGCAGTGCCCTCTGCAGGAGCCAAAGAGCAGAACAGCCATGCTCTAAAGGCCACAGTCTGCAAAGAGAAATCTGGCATCCCCCAGGACTCTTATAGTTCATTGACTAGTTGAGGCAGATTTGCTTGAGAGCCTGGGTAGAATGTTCAATGGAGCCACTTGACCTGAAATGATGCTGGGACTACACTCTGTGAGGCATGGGAGCTCTTTTGTTTCCTGTCCAGTAGTAAGCAGTACTTTTGGTTTAGGAGGTGAAGATTACATAGCATTTCAAGGGCAGCATGGGGACTAGAACCAGATATGTCGACCCAGTCACAGCCCCAACAGACTTTCTATCATTCTCTAAAGTTCTCACACAGCTGGTCCCTTAAGTAGAGTAATTTACTTTTCTCCACACATGGCCACTTGGCCCACAACTGGCTGAAAGGACATAGATGACAACTGGTACAGGTCTCAGGTCCTCCCCAACCCTCTTCTTCAAGGGAGTGCTAACAGGGTGTGGAAATATAAATAGGCAGGAATGAAGGAAGGAGACAGCAAGCCTAGTTCTGCCTTCATTTTTACTAAAGGTTAAAGAACTGGCAGAGACAAAGGTGACAACAGTAATGACAAGCTACAACCAGGTCACAAGAAAGCTAATGAGGCTGGAGCTTGGTAAGCACAAAGGCCCAGAGGGGCTATTTACTCACATGCAAAACAAAAGCTAATTGGACTAGCTGGGTTAACATAGTGTGGAGGAAAGGCCATTAATAAAAGACCAGAAAAACAAAAACAAAAACTGGTAACCACTATAAAACTCTATAACTTATGCTAACTTACCTAAACTGTACACTTGCCAATCGGGACTCTATTCTTGAACACAAAACAAATTACATGCTAGAAATTGCACACAATGAAATTTACTCTATTGCATGTATGCGCACAAACATACACACACACACACACACACACACACAGGGAAAAGAGGAAAAGGAAGATCGAGAGAGAGAGAGAGAGAGAGAGAGAGAGAGAGAGAGAGAGAGAGAGAGATCTATGCATGCCTTCTCTAGTTACCATTCACCTTGTTATCCTTTGCAGTATACTCAATAAACTATTTTTCCTATTCCAATCTTCAGGGTAAACTCCTGCCCCTTCTGTCAATCTCTTCCCCAGTACCATGGTAGTATATTCCATGAGTCTATACTTTCTTGCCTTCCACAAAAGCACAAGAAGGGAAAATAAAACTGAAGTTTGGTCAAACACCCACTGTTGCACAGCTCGTGGATTATGCAAACTTTACATACAACTGTATGGTCACAGAGAGGAGCGTCTTGTGCACTGTCACTCTATGAGGGGAAAAGTATCACTAATCCAAACTCAGGTCCTGCTGTCCTTCTGAACCACATTTACCTCAATCATCTAAAAGCCCTTGTAGGGTCTCATCTGTCCAGTTTGCTGGCCTGCCTGGATGGTTCCTAATGTGTTTTTCTGCTCTTAATTGTATGAGTCCCCAGCAGAAACAAAATGCAAATTTCATTAAAGGAATAATTGAATTTTCTGCTTCTGTTGTTGGCTTATAATAATTTGCTAACCATAGAACATGGTTTGCACTTGCACCAAATTAGCCCCATATAACATGTCTTGTCCTTGTCTGAAACTTGACAATAATGACTTTGAAATGACATCTTCTAGTTGCTTCTATCCATCAAGTTCTTCAGATACTGGAGCATGCAGGATCTTTTTAGACAAGGTCAAAGTCCTCTCTACTCACTAGTTGCTATGATCAAACAGCCCTGAGCCTCAGTATCTTCCTCTACAAAGTAGAAGTTCCTTGACGAATAAATGAGATACTTCATGGAATGCCTATAGGCCAGAACCAGATAAAGAGTAAACCAAAAAGTTTCAAGCTTAGAGGCTAACTGACAAAGCCAGGCAATGTCAACCAGATACCAAAGATGGTTTACCTGAATTCTGCTGTACATAAAATAAGAGTCAGGGATAACTCAGAGAATGACAGAGGAGTCATTCATAAGCTAGAGCATCCAACAGCCTCAAAGAGAGGGCTACCATTCAATTCCAGCCGATGGCTGCAACCATGAGGGGTATAGGTTTGCTAGCTCTATCCATTTTTGTTATTGTTTCTCTTTTGGTAAAAGGAATGCCGTACATCCTGAGTTCTATTGGTAATTTCTCAACATTTAACCACTTGCAATCAGTTTTTTAAAATGATGAAAACAGTGGTCAGACCAAACTCACTCAACACTATTGTGGACCATGGGCAGGCAAACCCTGCTTGCTGAACCAGAGATGGAGAAGGTTACTATCATTCTGATGTCCAGCGGTTGAACAGCCCTGGCTGTCCTAAAACTCACTTTGTAGACCAGGCTGGCCTCGAACTCAGAAATCTGCCTGCCTCTGCCTCCTAAGTGCTGGGATTAAAGATGTGCACCACCACGCCCGGCTACTAGTCTCATTTCAAATTGATAAGAACATCCTTTCAGAAGCAAGGTTTTAGGAACAAATTGCAGATCTGGAAGTCAACCCTGTGATCAAATCCTAGAAGTGGTAGTAATGCATATCAAGAAGGAACAGAGGGTGTGTGGTTAGAGCAGAAATTTTGAATATCAATCTCCAAAGAAAAGTTCCACACTTAAAGAGCATTTGAATTTCAAAGTTAAACAGTGACACAGGCTCATAAATTTCAAAGGTCAATAAAATCCTTCTCATCTTGAAGAATAAAAATTGTATAAAATTACTTCAAATTCAACTATGTACTTAACTATCTCAACTCTGTGTGTTTCTCTCTCTCTCTCTCTCTCTCTCTCTCTCTCTCTCTGTGTGTGTGTGTGTGTAAGGGTGTTACATGTATGCACATATCTCGGTGGATGTCAGAGAAAAATTTCCTTATGCTTTCCTCAAGTTTCTTCCACCTTTTAGACAGGGTCTCTCACTGGGCAAGAAGTCAGCCAATACCTGCTCAGAAAGCTCTGCCTATCTCTGACTCCCATGTGAGCACAACTAGATCATAAATGTGTGCCACTAACCAGTGTATGATGTGCATTCTGGTGATGCAAACTCAGATCATCAAACACTTGCCAGACAAGTGAGTGCCTGATTCACATGCTTTTAAAACAAACAAACAAAAAACATATACAGAAGAGTGATTACTTCAAGTGCAAAATATTTAGTAAATTATCCCAAAGTGACACATCTGTATAGTTTTTATACTGGAACTGTACACACAACAATCAAGCTTGAAACTACTGTGGTTTTTTTTCTATAAATGCATACACACATTCAATGCCTTTTTTCATCTTAGCTCAGTACTTCCCATAATGTTTGCAGTTTGAGAACAAAATGAGTATGTTGTAAAAACTAACATACCCCTCTTTCTCCTTGTCTACAATTTTATGGACAGAAGAACTAGCATACCCCTCTTTTTCCTTCTCTACAGTTTCATTCTTACTGTATAACATCAGCAATGTCAAGTTAAAGGCAGCACTTCCAAGCTTTCCTCTAGCCTATCCACACTGGCAGCATCACTATCCTGTTTGGAACATTATTAAGCAGAATTAGAATTAACTGAACAGGGGCTAGAGAGATGCCTCAGTGGTTAAGAGCACTGACTGCTCTTCCAGAGGTCCTGAGTTCAATTCCCAGCAACCACATGGTGACTCACAACCATCTGTAATAGGCATCCGATGTGTGTCTGAAGTCAGTGACAATGTACGCACATACATGAAATAAATAAATCTTTAAAAAAAAAAAAAGAATTTATTGAACAATGGCTGTGTGATTCTTCAACAGTCAAATAACCAAGACTTCTGATTAATGAGTGGATAATATATACAATATGGATACTGAGAACCAAAGAATGGTACACATCCTTGGTATGGCAAACCAAAGAAGGACACACTGTAATACACTTCAAAACTGATGATATCTAGTATCAACATGTAGCCCTGACTTGCCTGGAACTCAGAAATACCCACCTGTCTCTGTCTCACGAGTGTTAAGAACTTATGGTATACTGATAGTATGGCCTATTAAATATTTTCAAAGGTTTCTTGGGAGTAACTGAAACCATGAATAAGGCAAGCACTATAATCATAGAAACCAGGTTTTCTAATTCCATTGGGATCCAAGGATCCTTCAGGAAATACAATAACTATTCAAGGTCATTTCTCTACCCTACAACAGGGCTAATGTCATTTTAAGATCAAAACTGGGAAAAGAAAAGCAGAGATCATCTCAGCAACCATCTCATAACCCATAAAATGGTGGGACTCAACTACCTTTAATGAGATTCTTCCTTAGCTTAAGGCACCTGCAAGTTCACTATGGGTTCTGCAGACTGGAAGCTGCTTATCACCATTCATATATTTTCACATTCGGAAATCTTTGGAAGATTTTGCTTAATCTCAGCACATTCCTATTGTCTACTAGCTTGATTCTTAATTTAACAAAAATTATCAATGCACCTTTTATATTACACTTTCCATTTCACTTTGCATTTGACATCCTATTTTCATATAACCCATAATATCCTTAAGAAGCGATACATTTGGGCCATAGTTGGAAGGCCAAAATGGGCTTTGCTGCTATCAAACCTGCCACAGAGACTAGCCCCAGGGAAGAGTAAAGCCCTGTCTGTGCAGTCTAGATTCAGAAAAAGCTGGCAGGATCCCTGGGCTGAAGGATGGGCCCTGCACATCTAGCTGAGTAATCAGGCACAGTTGGGCAAACTCTTGTCTACACTCCATGCCCCTTATCCCATGGTCTATGTGTTCCAACTTACAATTCTTGGTTTTCATTGGAACTCTGGCAAATGGTCAAATGCCTGGACCCTTTGCCTTTCTGTTGAAATTTACTGGGATAGCTGCCAAACACATTCAGATGGTAGGTTTTTGCTTCAATAAGAATGGAAGGAACAGCCAACAGAGGATTTAGGAATGCAAAGTATGAGTACAAGCTGAAATCAGCTCAGAAATAAATGTAACTATACAAGTTCAAGACACTGCTTATACATGAACTGGACCTTTTGTGCTCTTGAGGGATCTGCCTTCAAATAACACCCACAACCCTCACTCGTCCTGACTCTCTGGTCAAAGGAAGCATTTGCACTGAGCTTGTTATAGGTTATCACAGGCATCATAATGAATGCCTAAAAGTCTCTTTCTTCCATATGGTGTCAGTTCACCAAGAGCTGAACTTCTATCTGTCCCTGGAGTGCAGAAAAGAAAAACCACAACTGCAAATACAATCCAGCAGACCCATGCGGGAAGATGGATCTCGGGGAAAATAGCAGAATGGTTTCAATTAAAATGAAGTTGTGCTTGGACATTACCACTCAAGTCCAAAAGTTGGCATCACCACCATATTGAAAGAGAGACTGTGTAGAGCTTTGCCATGGTATCTCAGAATCACAGATATTCACGGCACCAGGAACCAGGAGCTCCTAACCCTTTCCCCAGGCATGAGAATTCTACATAAAATCCATCTTAACTCCAGGGAGGAAGGTCAAGAGTTCAATGGCATTCTTGAATCCATAGCAAGTTTGTGGTTAGCCTCAGATACATGAGACCTTGCCTTAAAAAAAAATGAAAGAGGAAAATGAAATACTGTAGTAAATGTGTAGAAAGAAGAATCCTTCTGAATAAATAATTATTAAGGACCCATAAAGAGTTAACATTGGGCTGGGCACTGGTAATAAGATGATGAGACCAACAGGCCTTTCCTACAAAGAACTGAGAGACACATAATGGCAGAGATCTCAGAGGAGCAAATGCTACAGTGTCTCCACATAGGACAGCCATCTCACAGAAATAACAACAAACATGGACACTGAAGGCACAGTTGGAGAAGATGTCTATGGGCAAAGAGCTACATACAGAACAGAAAAAACAGTGAAGCTTAAGAAACAAGGAGCTCAATGAAGCAGCAGAACACCAATGAACACAAAAATGGTAAATTTCAGGTGAAAGGAAGAAACACCAAAAATATCAGGATCACTGTAAGGGTCAGAAGTTTGACAAGAAAACAGTGGTGAGATCTGCCAGCACTCAGAGCTAGAGGAGGGTGGGTGTATTCACCCCTCTGCTTAGCAAACATGTGAACACTGACACTAAACCTGAAGACCAACTCCTCTCCTGATACTGTAATAGGTGCTAGATGTCAACAATAGAGTCACTTGAGGACAAGAAGGGAAACAAGAAGCTCTGAGTAAGAATGGGAAGCAGAGCAAGGAAGGGAACATGCAGCCTAATGGAAAGTCATGAGTCCTGAGGCTGAGATCCAAAGATATTAGTCAGGTGGACTGAGAAGGCAAAGAGAGGATGACAAAACCAAAAGTGTCTTGAAGAAAGAGCAGAGTCTACAGACAACAAACAGCACAAGCCAGGCTATGAAGGATCTGGGTGGCCATACAGAAAATGGGAAGATACCAGGAGACAAGCCAGGGGAAAAGCGCAAACAGCAGAATGGAGTCCTAGGTAGATCTGGATACTCACTAGAAGGAAACAAGAGACACAAAAGAAAACAGGCAACAAAAATCACATCTCCAAGAGGCCAAGCCCAGGGGTATGACATCTGATGGATAGAGGGGTATGAGTGGGAGGGACAGTGACTACGCCAAAGGGTAAGAGTTGGAGATGCTAGCTCCTGAGGTAGAGGAAAAAATGAAAATTAGCAGTGTGAAACAAGAGATTAAGAACCTAAGGGTTAAATAACAACAACAAAAACAAAACAAACAAAAACTCACCCCTACCCCCATTGGCATCTTCCTTCATAGCCTACTTGTCATGCTTCAAAGGACTCCGCAATGAAGAGCTCCTCACCTGGTGACCTAATAGTTATAACTGGCATTCTTTCTCTGAGTCACTTCTTAATGACATAAAGTATATGTACAGATCCTAGTTCCATCCATACAAGCATATAATGGTAAAAGTGCCTCCTTTTCCATTTATAGCTCTTCCTAATTAGAAAGACTTTAGTTGCTTCCAATTCAGTTATGTCAGACTTCCAGTAGGACTCATGTGTATGTTAGTATGCCAACCAGTGAGTTTCAGTTTGAGAATATTATTTCATGTAAAGGAGACTACAGCTCAGGGATGAACTTTAGAACTCCAAGAACTCAGCGATGCTTGCCTGGGCTGACTTCACAGTCTGGGATGCCTGATTCTGTTCAGTACGCTAGTCCCATTGTGCGCCTCCAGGTAATCAATTAACTAATAAGACTGCTAAACTTTAGCATCAAGAGTATCTGCAGCTCAGAGGAGATTCTGGGTTCCACTCTCAGGAGACCCATTGCATTGAAATTAACCACAGTTGAAAAATAAACAAGCCCACTGAAAATATGAACCATATTTCCACAAATCCATGCAGCAACACTCTGTTATTTATGGCACCAGCCACGAAAAAGCCAAAGCCTTAAGGGTATCAGTCAGTGGGGTGTAAGGAGCATTGTGATGATTGACAACTGAGAAAAAACATATATATGTAGAGAACCTCCTTAAAAGGCACTGGTACCTGCTGCAATAGACAGCTTATATTATGGAGAGATGACTTGATTCTTGGTGGCCACTCAGATTCCTCTGGCATCTAGAGATCTCAATGTCAGGTGAAGATCATCTTAGAGGATCACCATTATCTTACCACAATGAGCTTCTGCTTTCACATCTTACCTAGGGACATCTCACATCCTTCCTGGACAGCTCATTACAATCATGCACAAAGCAATCTTTGTTATGAGGGAGTTACATATGACTTCTGGCCATGTCCCTGGCAAAAGCTATGGAGCTGTCCTTATTTTGTGTCCCAGTGACAGCTCTGACTGCTAAATCTGATCCTGTCACACTGAGCCTCTATGTCTCCAGGGTAACATCCCAAACTCCTTTCACTGCTTCTTATATAACCAACTAGAGGGGACAATGACTTTCACCTATGTCTTGCATGCTGACTTGTCTATAGGCTAGTCTTATAGTGCAAAGCCTAGAAATAATTGCTACAGGCTACTAGTGCTTAGAAAGTGCAGGCCCTTAGTCTTTACCACTCAGCCTAGATATGTTTGCTGCTGTGCTCATGCCACTTAGCACCCAATGAATGCAGTTGTGAGTCAAGTTTATTCTTAAATAATATACTGACAAGTACAGCACAAACACCCAAACTAAATATTGCCTTTATTCTCCCATTTCTCAAAATTTCCTTAACAGTCTTGTAAATCATTATGTCAAGGACTCTAAGCACTTCATCCACTATAGTTTGACCAGGTACTTTGATGCTTCTAATGGGTCTTTAAGCTGATAGCAAATTATAAATACAGACAGCCACAAGCTGTCCACAACTTAGATCTCCTCTTTGCTATGAGGGGATGTATTCCTTACCAGTATGTGATCAGAAAAAATATACTACACAGTTGAAGTGCCAAATTATTTTTTTAATTTTCTTTATTTAGTTATTTGTTTGTTTAATGTATGAATGCTCTGATGAAATATACACACAAATTCTGAAGAGAGCCTAAGATGCCCTTATAGATGGTCATGATATATGTCATTGCTGAGAATTGAACTCAGAACCTCTGGAAGAGCAGCCAGTGCTCTTAACCTCTGAGCCATCTCAACAACTCCATCAAGTGTCAAAATCTTCTCTAGCCTCTGAATACAGTGAGTATATTTTTTATGTTGTGGTTTCAAATTAAGTACCCAAAGATAATCCAGTGAGAGGCAATGCTCTGGAATTAAGAGAAAGAGAAGGAGAGGATGCAAGTCTCAAATGTCATCCATGTAGGAAGAGATCTCTGTAAAGAAGCCAATGCAGATATCCAAAGAAATGTAGAAAGATCTAGCCAACAAAGGATATCTGAGCAACCTGAACTAACCCTGCCCATAGCCAAGATGGTGGTTAACTCAGAATTAACTCAGTAACCACTTATATTAGTTACTTTTCTTATTGTTGTGGCCAAACATGTGACAAAAACAACCTAAGGAAGGAAGGAAGGGCTTAGCATGGATCACTTTACCTAGTGCTATCATGGCAGGGAGACATGGCAGCAGGAGTCAAAGGAAGCGGTCACTTTGAATAAGAACAAGTAGAGAGATATGAATGCTGGTGCTAAGCTTGCTTTCTCCTTTTTGATTCATGCCAAGATCCCAGCTCCTGGACTGGACTACCCACATTAAGGGTGGGTGAGTCTTCCTAGAAACTCCCTCACAGACACTTCTAGAGGTTTGTCCCATAGATGATTCTTGATCTTGTCAATTTGGTAATCACTAAACCATTTTCCCCAAAATAAGTTCAGACTGATTTATGCCACTGAGCAGAAACCAAAATTCTATAGTTGTACTCCCCAGTGTTAGACCTTGAATGTTATAGCACCAACTTGAAAAAGAAAGGGGTTCAGTAGCATAAGTGAATGGCAGTTAAGGCCCAGACTCATGGATGGTAAGGGGACTGAGGACAAGTGATTATTGAGTGTTCAGCATTAAATAGGGCATCCATACCATCCACCGCAATTCTCAAGGAATGTCACAGAAGAGGGGTTAGAAAGAACCTAACAGCTGAAGAATAGAGAGAAGGACCATGAACAACAGTCTTATGGGCATGCCATGGCCATGAAACTCATGAATTGATAACAGCTACAACTGCCTACACAGAGTCTACATAAGACTGAATAAGTAAACTCATTCATAGTTGAGGGAGGGGCTCATGGGGCCACCACAGAGTGCAGCTAATGACTGAGGAAAACTATTCTATAAAGAAAACGAGATAATTATTGTCACCAAAGCAGCCTTTGGTGAGTTATCATGCTCTGGTGGACAGCTTTGCACCCATCCATGCTTATGACAGCCCAGGACATTATGAAGTAAAAGTACAACAACAGATGTAAGTGGGATGAAGACTTGGTGAGAAGAGATGGGGGCTACTGGAGATGCCTGGACAATTCAGGAGAGTAGAGAAACAAAGCATAAAATTATACACAAGCATAAAATGGTCAAAGAATACATTTTTAAAAATTGAAACAAAATTCTACAACCTTACTGTATAAAGACTATGTGGTATCTAGTACAATTCCTTGCCAAACTCCAATACCTCCCCAAAGCCCCAGTCTACAGTACACTACTATATATATATATATATATATATATATATATATATATATATATATATATATAGCCTCGTTCACATGTACCCTAACTCTCCTTTCTAACCCTTCCCAGATTATTGTGCTATTATTACTAGCAGTTTTGCTGTATTGCTAAAAGCCTGTTTTCCCTTTTATTATTATTTTTCTTTGCTGTGCTGTGCCATGTTGCATTCTGCTCTGCTCTGCTGTGGTTTGTGGCAGGGTTTGTTTTTATAAAAGTATATTGTTTTTATAAGAGTATCGTTTTTATAAAAGTTAAGTGATGCTAGGCTGGAACTCAAAAGTCCTTCTTTTGATTCCTACTGAGGATCCAGAGAACTAGGACTTTAGGCACAGCTGCCACGTCCAGCCATGTCTTTATGTCAAGAAGTGAACTAGCGTTGGGTGCCTCTGTTTCTGTTACAGGCCCCTCTCATGCTGACTGAGATGAGAAAACTTTTCTGCTAGCTTTTCAAGAATCACCATGAACTCACCAACTTCCCTGTACAGAAAAGAGTCCCTCACTGCCAGAGTACAGTTTAACCTATTTAGCTGTTTAAGTGAAATCTGAAAAGTCCAGTGATGTGACTAAGAGGAAGGGAAGAGTGACAAGGGTGTGACACTGTGCTCCGACCACAGGATCGGCATTTAGAATCATCTCCATTCTAAGGTCCAGGACCAAGTTTGGTTCCCAGCACCTACAGTAGGCAGCTCACAACAATCTGTAACTCTGGCTCCCAGGTATCTGACATCTTTGGCCTCTGAGCATCTGCACTCAGGTGCACTCATGTGCACAAACTCATATGCAGACATACATACACCCACACATAATTAAAAATAACAAAATCTTTAAATAAAGAACAATCATCCCTGTTCAGCAAGTGTCATCTTTATATTCAGCCTAACACAAGCTCAAAATGAGGACCCAAGTGCCCAATTAAAAGGTAGCCTTGAGATGTCAATAAAATTATGCACAAAAGAAATGTTCAAAAACACAGTACCAGCTTTGTTGAGTCGGATTGTTATATAAGTTTTTTTTTTCCCCCTAATTCAAGTGTGGGGCAAATTTAAAAAGGAAGTCTACACATCTATATCACCATTGCTTCCATTCCTAAAACGGAGACACAGTCACCAACAATCAAGACACTATACTACAATCAAAACTGCTGGCTGAAAAAATAATGAGTCTTGTATTTCCTGTTCATTTTTGGATAGTGGCAGCAATGATCATTTGCTTTTAATTGTTCAGGGAAAGCAATTTCTCTGCCCCATCCCCAAGCTCTCTTGTCAGTTTGAAGGATCATCTTCCATCCACAGCTTCAGCCTGACTGCGCCTACAAACCTCTCCCCCAGTACACTGCCATCTCATGACTGTGATGATGATTAACCTGCCTGTCTCCCTCATGAGACAGTGTATGTCTAGATCTGTTATCTTTGAATTCTCAGCACTGGGTTTACTGACGATGTCACCAGCAAGAAAACATTCAGTGTGTGAACAAACAAATGACTTAAATGGATCAATAAATGAAATATCTAGCTTAAGGAAAGTCAAGCCACTCACCAAGGTTCAACCTTCTCCCTGTGTTTACACAGAAGTCATGTGACCAAACAGGCTTTGAACATTTGTATACCTGCTCCCTGCCACTGAACAAACTTATATTTTAGTTTTAGTCTAGTTTTTTATTTCACTCCTCACCTTGCTGACTTGCGCCAAATACCTCTGGGATGCTAAAAGTCATTTATCATGACAGGCAACATTAATTCAGTATTTCACCCAAGGAATACTAGGGCTTCCAGGCTCTTTCTAGGCTCTGTAACAACCTGTGGTTCCTTACCCTCCCCCATTTCCTTTTACTTGGCTTTTGTTCTTACCTTCAAAGCTCCCAGCAAACAAGTAAATCCAGGTGATGGCTGGTATGCAGAGTAGAGTCAAAGAGGCAGCTAGGAATTTCCTTCTCCCTCTGCAGATTCCCAGCATCCTCTCAGAAGTGCCAATCTCTAATTCCAATGTGGTGTCTCTGTGCAGAGCAAGAATTCCTCAGCATCCCTCATAATACTTTCTGGAAGGAAAAACAAAGAAAAAAGAGCTAAACACCATTGTGATGAGCAAGCAGATGGAGGTAAACAAGAAAAAAAGAAAGAAATATCCTATAGATCCTAAGAATAGATTCCCTGGCTCATGGATGATAAATGATGCTATACTTTTGTACATGTCAAAACTGAGACACTTAAATAAATGATGAGGCCTATAAGGGATCTAACTCTCACTGTCACACACAGGGAGAGAGAGAGAGAGAGAGAGAGAGAGAGAGAGAGAGAGAGAGAGAGAGAGAGAGAGAGAGAGAGAGAGAGACCCATACACACTTAAAGGAGCATTTAGCTAGCAATTATTATAAAGTACTAACCGGGTATGCTATGAAAACTAGGGCATAAGCTGACTTCAAAGAATACAAGGACTAATTAAACAACATGATTCGCCCAAATGTGACAATTGAAACTTATATGACCACTGATGAGCCATGTACAGTCAACATGGCAGGCAGTTTCTGTGCTCCTCACAGAGAGGACCATGAAAGGCACCTGGGACAGAATGAAGATCACGCTTAAAGCCAGGCAGCTTGGTTAGGTCACAACATAACCTAATGAAACTGTACTATGGTCAGCCGAGAACTTATGATTATCTCAGTTGGAACTGTCTACATAGTCCCCTATTGTGGTAGACGCAGAAAAGATAGAATATCTTGAGAACTGACAAGAGCTAACCAACTTGGACTGGAATAAATGATCCTTAAACCAGGGAGAAATGGCAGTGATGGGTTAAAAGAAAACAAAGTTGATGAGGATGAAGTAGAGAGCCCATGATATAACATATTAAACAGACACAGACACACATACACACACACACACAGATACAGTCTTGCTGCCTGCTGTTCCTGATGTAGAAATCTTAGCTACCTCTCCAGCACTCTGTCTGCCTGGATGCTGCCATGCTTCTCATCATGAGAATAATGGACTAAACCTCTGAATAATAAGTCATCCCAAATTAAATGCTTTCCATAACAAAAGTTGCTGTGGTGATGGTTTACCTTAACAAAAATAGGGCACTGACTATGACAGAAGTTGGTACCAAGGACTGGGATATTGCTGTGATACACCTGACTGTGCTCTTTGGAGGAATGTAGGCACTGGGGCTTTGGATTAGGAAAGAGTTAAACTGGGTTTAATGGGTCATACTGGCAGAAGAAAGAAAGACAGTGATGCTTAGAGTGACTTAAACTATGGGGGCCTAGTTCAAGAGGTTTCGAGGAAGAATATTAGTGCATGACCTAGCAACCATTCTTGTAATATTTTGGTGAAGAATGTGGATGCTGTATGCTTTTGTCCAAAAAAAAAAAAAAAAAAAAAAAAAAAGTGTGTGTGTTGTTTGTTTGTTTGCCTGAGACTAAATTGAAAAGTTTTTGGATTAGTAGCTTTGGCAGAGATAAATTCCAGGCAGCCTCATATTGACTGTTGAGTGGTTATTACTGGTCATGATTTTGCAAATCCATAATGAAAATGAGTAAGCTGATCAAGGAAAAACACAAAATGTACAGTTTGAAGAGAAAAGGAACAGCTGGAAAAGGTTTTTTTTGTTTGTTTTGTTTTTTTAAGGCTGATGTTAAATAAAGGAAGTGGAGACCTCGGGGCAACACCCCACCCAGCTCTGCCTGCACTATGCCTGCCTGAATGTCGCCATGTTTCTGCCTTGATGGTAATGGACTGAACCTCTGAACCTGTAAGCCAGTCCCAATTCAATGTTGTCCTTTATAGGACTTGCCTTGGTCAAGTGTCTGTTCACAGCAATAAAACCCTAACATGATATATCTCAGTGATGTGATGAATTCCCATGCCATTCCACCCTACTCCAAGATTTATATGAATGATCCTGGTATCCTGAGCATCCAACCAATATATGCTACCTGCCTGTTAGTTCACTACCAAGTGTCTCAGTTATTAGATCAATCAAGAGAGAATCTTAGCAGTAGTGAGGCCAGGAGACAGAGATTAGTTTAATTCAGACAAAAAAACCTGTAACTTTCATTCTCCTGGAGTAACTGGTGTCTCCAAGGATTATTGCCTCAGTTTGCGGACTTGGGCCTAGTCTTGGAAGCTTCTAGCCTCTCTATAATCTTATCTACACCTAGAATGTTTTCAGCCTCTGAGACTTACTGATGAATAACAAGATCATCACTTGCTAGTTCTTTCTGATCTCTGACTGGCTAGTTTAAAGCAACAGTCTCAGGAATGTCCATGCTCTGATCTCTGACTGGCTAGTTTAAAGCAACAGTCTCAGGAATGTCTGTGCTAGAGGCCAGGAATGCCAGAGCAGGTCTCTGGTTCCTGATCTCTTGTCTCTAAACTTCTGTTTGCATTCAAGATGAAACTAATGTAATTCTATTCTGGGCATTAATCTCTTTTGGTGAACAGCCTTGGAACTGGATCTCTGGATATTCATGATGGAAATAGATTGTGTCTATTCACCTATCTCAACCCATACCCTACTGATGTTAGACTCTCCAATCTTTATCTGGTACAGTTACCATATTATTAAAGGACACTAGGGATAACAAGGGTCTGTTGAGGTCCATTAAAGAAAACCTATTCCTCTTGGTCAAAGGAGTAAAATCTACCTCTGGCCTTGGGTAGAGTCATAACTTTCAGATTGGCCCCAAGATTACCACAATTCACACTACTGTCTAATCCCTAAAGTTGTTAGTCTAGTTAGGGCATGGAGAGATAGCTAAGCAGTTTTGTATTGCTCTTGCAGAAGACCTGAATTCAGTTATATGCATCCACATTCAATCAGCTCCAGGAGCTCCAACACCCTATTCAGTACTCCTGCACTCACATGTATATGAGCTTGTACATGTGTACACACACACACACACACACACACACACACACACACACACACACACTTACTTACTTAAAAATGAAAGAAATATTCATTAAAAGTTAATCTACTTGGGCATATCAGTCATCTGGCCAATGGATCATCCCTCAGAAAGACTGCTATGCTAAAGAGATAATCACCCCTTAAAAAGAATGTAGTTTTCTTTCCCAGAATGCCTAGCCTTGGTGAAATTACAAAGCCAAGGCCATACAGTTCTGTTAAGTCAGCCTGCTTTCTGAGCTGTAATGCAAAAGAACCTCATTTCTTTTTCTTTTCCTTTTTTGTATCTCTTTCCTAAGCCTGCTTTCCCTAACGTTAGGCTTTTTCACCCTCTATAAAATAATCCGTCTTTCATCTTGCAGCTGCTTGCTTACCTGTACTGCTCAACATGGAGGCCTAACTCAAAAGACATGACCCTGTTTCTTCCTGTTCTCCATAACCCTCATCCTAGACACTCCTGAAATTTACAGCTTGCCTGTCATGTTGTTTCTAATCAAATGGTCCTCTACCTTTCTACTGAGTCAGGTTTTAAATTTTCTTATTAAGGAGACAAGAATACAAAGAAGGGATCCTGATTTCCATGGTAACACAGGGCTTTGTTCAAACAATCCTTAAGTGGTAGGTTACTGCTCAGTCACAATGCTGTCACTCACCTTACTCCATCTCATTATACAGGCATTGTATCATCTCACATCAAAAGACAGACGAAGGAGAGAGGCCATATCCACAGAACGTTTATTGTAATAGATGGTTATAACTGTTCTGTCACTTCTGGTCATTGTTGTTCTTCTACTACTACACATTTTACAAATTAGAAACCACCATAGCTCTATGTGTAACAGGGAAAATAATACATAGGATTTGTGCTATCCATTCTCTAAGGCCTGCACTTGTGTCTTGGAATGTATGGGCTGTGGACAAACTGGGAGCACAGAAAACTACATCTCAATATTTAATACTGAGAAATGACTCTTCCTGGGATGAGATAACAACTTCTCTTGGAAAACCCACTCTACATTCCTTGAAAAGAGGCAGGTAGTGGGTGGTAAAAATAAAATGGAGAAAGTTATAATTGTAAATATTTTTTTACCTCATCAGGTATATTCAAAACTTGGCATTTTAATATACAATAAATATGAATAATTTCACACATTGTTTTACATCCTTTTCTTCATATATGCTCTTTGCTTACATCAATAGCACATTTTCAGAGTTCAGTAGCCATGGCTCACAGCCAGCATGCTGCAGAGTAGTGTTCAAGGATGTACTAAGTCTTCATGTTAGTATATTGAAGGAGGAAAGTGTAAGTATAGATAGCAGTGGAGTTGAAGCAGAGAACCAGGAGACTCTGTAGTAATGCAAGCTAGATAAACAGCAGCAGTAGAAGTCAAAAGAGTCAAACAGAAGTAGCTATGTGAGAGCTCAGGAAAGAAGAGATCACTAGATAAGTGTGATATATATACCTGTTGGCATATGAACATGGTCCTAGATCACTGACTTTATGACCCACCTATAAGACTCCACTTATACAGAAAGGCACTGGGACCCAAGGAGGTTAATGACCAGGCATATAGAAGATGTGTTGATTCCCTCTTCCCTCCCTTCCCATATGCTGCCCAGCCTGCATGCTAGACTTCCCCATGCTAGCTCCTTTTTATCCACACATTGTTCTTGATTGGGATGTGGTTCTAATTCCTCTCTCAAAACGACATCAGGCATGATCTTAAGACAATTTTGATAGTCAGATTAGGAACGAGAACCCAGTGAGTAGAGATCAGGGCTGCTTAGGAACACCTTATATGGCACAGTTCAGACAGACCCAGGAAATTTTTCAGGAAAAATTCAGACTGGACAGAAATGAACAGTCCTAGCCCAAGGTGTTACTACTTCAGGAAGATCCTTCCCTCATAGGGAGGATCAATCAGGTGTCATACATGTACAGAAAATCTAATTCCTCACTTGTCTTTCCTCTAAAGTACCCTCTACTGGGCTAGCTCTGTCACTTTGTATAGCCTGGATTGTGTTTTATTGGGGCAAGAAATATAGCTATCTGAGTCAGACAGCATGAATACTAAATTCTGGTTAGAAATACATTTCTCTGATGACATAAGTTAAACAGGCTCAAAGAAATAAAAAGGTCCATTTCTAATGTTAATCTCTTTCAACAATGTACCACCAAACAGACCTCTAATGTAAACAGTCTCTCCAAGCACAGAACCTTATCCCAGCATCAGACTGTAGCTCCAGGAAAGTGGAGTTTTAGGGATTTTTCTACATGTCTATGTTTAATCAGTCCCTATTCAAAGGCCCAGGAATGTTTTGGTCTTTATTCTTGCGATTTTTTTTTTTTTTTTCATTCTGGAAGAGGGTGATTTAAGCAGGCAGGCCTCACATTTTCATTATTCTGGAGCAATACCTAAAAGCTTTGAACAGGGTTGCCACAAAGAAGAAAAGAAACACGTTAGCATTCCTGACAGTTGATGGAGTTTCTGGTGTCTGATTGGCAGTCTCTAGTTGACTGAATTCCATGGCCCTTGGAAATATAATGATCTCCATGGGCTGATGGGCATAAAGAAAGCCACTATTTCTTTTGTCACTCATCCACATCCACAGTGGGATGACATGCCTGCTCCGTGTTTGCTAGTCCAGTACGGGGCCCATACTGGAGATAAAGAGCTCAATACATTCGAAGCCACATTGTTTAGGAGCATTAAGAAAAAAAGGACAGATGCACAGACACAAGTCAGGGGCAATAAAAGTTCAAGAAAAAACATCTCAGCAGCACCACAGAGCAGCATAATTTCAGAAAGCAAAGAAAAGGTGAAAGGTCCATGGTGAGGAAAACTACCAGGAAGTATCTAGGATTGAGGACAGGATCTGTCCTCATTACAGACATGAAAGAATTAAGAACATTGTGGGTATGTCAAAAACGGCTCTACACATTACAGTGGATTGGTAAGCACACAGAGGAGCCAGAAGCATGGATCAGACATCTTCTAAGGTTGAGTTCTCCTGATCCCCTTCTATCAGCCAGGCCCCATTTCCTAGAGATTCCATAATCTTCCAAAGGAGTACCACCAGCTGAGGGAAAGTCTCAAAGCACCAGCGTATGGGAAGACATTTTAAATATAAAACATGACAGATATTATCTGTGACTTAAAAAATGAAAAAAAAAAGTGATGATCAGAAGATACATTTCTAAAAAGACATCTAATAGAACTCCTCCTCCATGATCATTCTCTTGCTTAATAGAGATTCGCTATGATAAAGATCCAGTCTATTAGTGGCCAGTCCTGTGCTGAAGGACAGGGCCTCTTTAAGTCTGGACTCATCTTAAAGCAATAGCATTCTCCATGCAAGGACTCCTGGCAAGTCCTTAGCAAGGGAGGAGTGATGACACCATAAGGTACTTTTAATATACAACCCCATGAAGCTTAGCATACCTGTTATGTTGCATAAGCACCACCTTTGGTTCCAAATATGATTCATTAGTTCAAAAATAGATCCTTCAACTATTTTATAGTTCTCTATATGTTAATTTAATTCCCGTTCTCAAGATAAAACATACTGACTAAATGCAACTCAGAGAGGAAAGATTTAATTGGCTTGCAATTTAAAACCACAGTCAATTACTGAGGGGAAATCAATGTAAGAACTCAAGAAGCCAATCACATCTATAGTCAAAAATAGAAACAAATACACCCCAACTACCTACTTCTGCTACTTTCACCCTGCTTTCTCTTGCCCTTTAAATTACAGGACCGCCTGCCCATGGAAAGGTACCATCCCAAACAAGCTCGTTCTTCCCACATCAATTAACAATCAAAGTGCTTATTTTTAAACAGAGTTAGGTCTTGATTAAACAGTTGATATTGATAATGTAGGATATATAAAATCTTCCATACCTTTTAGAGTTGATTCATATTTTGACTTTGTAATTGTCAATACTAACAATATTTGCTTCAGAAACGCCACATAAAGAAACAAAAATAGGGGCTGGAGAGATGGCTCACAGGTTAAGAGCACTAGCTGCTCTTCCAAAGGTCCTGAGTTCAATTCCCAGCAACCACATGGTGGCTCATAATCATCTATAATGAGATCGGTGCCCTCTTCTAGCCTGCAGTCATATATGCAGGCAGAATGCTGTATACACGATAAATCAGTAAATCTTTAAAAAAAAAAAAAAAAGAACAAAAAATATTTGTTTCAAATATACCACAAAAATAGCAGATTTATATTTAGGGCCATTTTGGGAATCACTGCAAATACTTTCCTACTCTCAAAATCAAAACTTCTTAAATTATTTTTTTAAATGTGAGCAAGTGTTTTGCCTGTAGGTATGCATGTGCCTCATATATGTACAGTGCCCCCAGAGGCTATAATAATGTGTAAGATCCTCTAGAACTGGAGTTACAAAGGTTCTGAGCCATTACGTGAGTTCTGGGAACTAAGTCTGGGTCCTCTCCAAGAGCAGCAAATACTTATGGAGCCATCTCTCCACCCCAACGTAATAAGTTTTAATGAAACTCCAGTCAGCAATGCAAACAGCTACTTCAAAGAATCAATCACTCTAATATATCATAATGTTAAAATATACTAATATGACATTTACATGCAGAGAAATAAAAGGAGGAACATATTAAATGTCTTTCCTGTTTCTGTGTAAGTATATGTTGTGTCTGTGTACTGGGGTGCATGTCTGTGCACGTCTGCAGAAATCAGAGGTTTACCTTAAAAAAATCATTTCTCAGATGCTATCTACCTTGTGTATTCACACAGGGTTTCTCACTAACCTAGAACTCACTAAGTACTCAAGGCCCTATCATAGAAAATAGAGACCTAGCTAACTATTTCTCCTCAGTCCTGGAATTAGAGACATTTTCACATAGATTCTGGGTGTTGAACTCAGGTCCTCATATTTGTATGGCATGTACTTTACCAACTGAGCTCTCTCTACAGACCCCTATAAGTCTTTGTTTTCTATTAGTGAACCCTTGTGATTCTACATCTACATGTGTTTCTAGCAGAAAACTCTGTGTACAATGAAACACTAATTCAGAGCACATAACAGTCTCTAACCAATCTGTACCATAGTGTTACAAACAGCATTCCTTAGTGCTTCACGTGGGATGCTTGAACAACAGTTTATCTCAGCTCATGAAGCTAGAACTTCAAGATCATGGTTTGAGCAAACCATTCCTGACCAAAAGAACTAGAGGAAGCTCTGCCCCAGGCCTCTGTTCAGCTGCTGGCAGTTTACTCACACCCGTTTTGTGTTTAAGCCTATGTCTCTTTATCTCTCAACCAAAATTTGAGCCTAACCCAGTACTGTAGGGAGCCTTGCAGCCGCTCCTTAAAAATGGCGCCAACTGCCTTAGCTTTACTGGCATAAACAACTCCTAATTGGCAGCTGTGGTCTGATCTTATGCCCGAGACTACCTGGCGAATGAGCAGGAGCCACGTGGCATCCGGCGGTTGGCCAGGACAGGGTTTAATTGGCTGCTCCCAGTGGAGTTCGGAGCCCCCATTCTGCCATTTTGCCTTTCCACATATCCTGAGTAAACCGTCTTGAGAAGGAACCTGGTTGTCCTCTGTCTTATTCCCGCTGGTCGGGGTAGGCGCAGGACACAGTACCACTTCATTTAAGTAATTATATCTTCATATACACAACATGAACATTGTATTCAATTGCTGAATTGAATAATTCATATTATAATACAGATATATAATGTATAATATATTATAATAATAATCATATTATAATACATATATAATAATATATTATATAATTCATATTATAATATATAATACAGATATAATAATAATTTATATTATTATTGGATTCAATAAATACAGTCCTACTTCTGAATAAAATGCAATTGGGGGGTACCTTTGCCTGTAACATTATACCAATGTGTTGGTGGTTTGTTCTAATGCTTTGTATTAATTCAGCTCCCAAAAGCCACACTTCCAGTTGCTGAGGGTTCCTGCCCCCAGCTGACTTTGATTGGTAATAAAGAATTGCAATATAGCCGATGGCTGGGCAGGGAGACAGAGGAAAGATTCTGTGGGCAAGGGACCAAGAAAGAACAGACAGAATTGCCATGACGAGGGAGCAGGAGAACAGACTTAAAAGCCCGCAAACATGAGATTCCAGGAAAGTGGCTCTAGAGGTCATTTCCCAGATTGAGTCTGGGGGAGCAGATATGAAATATAGATTTTAAAAGATGTTAACTCAGGAATACTGGAGGGGAGTATATGATAGCTTTGGGGAGGTTTAGAAGTGCCCACACCACTGAACTAATCAAAGCATATCAAAATTAGCTGGTGTGTGTGTGTGTGTGTGTGTGTGTGTGTGTGTGTGTGTTTCATTTGTGAATCCAGAGCTCTTGGGCAGGTGCAGTGAACACACCAGGAGCTACCAATAGCAAAGAGGAAAACCCCCATAATAAAGAGAAGGAGAGAGGGAAGGGAAGGAGAGAGGTGAAGGAAGGGGGGAGCAAGAGGTGAAAAGAAAGATGGGGTTTAAATTCCATTGAGTCACCTGCTCATGGAGGGCAGGAACGACTTGGGCAGCTGAAGAGTGGAAGGGGGAGGGAGGGGGCTCAGAAAGATCACCCAAATTCCCTCTAATACACCAAAGGAAGGAGAACCACAAGGCAGTCTTCAGGAGCACTCAGCCACCATTACCTGTGGCCTGACTAGACACTCCTCTTTAGGCTTTGGCATCCGAACTCGCAGGAGGCTATATAAATAGATCTCTGGCGCCCCAGTCTGAGCACTTGCATTTCCCTTCCAGAAAGGATCCAGAAACATACGCCCCTCTTCTGCAGAGCTGTGCATGATTTAGAGCAAGTCCAGACTTGCCTCAGAGCTGAGCAAGCACTAGCTGTCAACTTCTCCTGCTACCTTCAAAGGCAGAAATGAAGCCTCAATCATGATGATTTCCAAAGAAACATCAAATTTTTTTCCAGTAATATCTCACTCATGCCACACAGATAGATGAGGCCCAGTCAACAACCTCTTTAATAAGTGCTAATTCATTAGTTATAAGACTGTGTGGAGAACATAAGAGCTGTCTCCATCATAATTTTGCTGACTTAGAAAATTAATAAAAGGTTTGGTTTCCAATAACTCTGTCTTCCTTTAGATGTTGTTTGATACCGCTGACCACTTGAAGAGAAGTGGATAAGGCAAACAGCTCCTTTGGCAGCATTGGCTTTTCAAATCTACAATTTTACACTGAAATGTTCTACAAACTAGTAAAGGAAAAGCAGGAAAGACAAGAGATTATCAGAGACCCTGTTCCAAACAATTACCAAGGGCACTTCTAGCTGAGATCACATGGGACAAGTCATTGAACAAATTTTACATGAACAAATTTCAAGGACTCAGCCCAGGGAGCCAAAATTCATCTCACAGTGCAATGGCATCCAAGTCTTCCCCATGTGCCAAACACTGGCCCAAGTGATTAGCATTACAGTGACTTGCAAAAACTGTCTCATTAGTCTTCAGGGATTCATGCCTGGAACCGCCCCACTGTTTTACACAAGTACACAGCATACCAACAGAAGTAAATATACATAGTATATGCATTATTGATTGGCATACTCATAGAGAACACTGAAACTAAATATAGAAAGCAACATCAGCTGTGAGGGTAACAGCAAGCAGCCAAGTGATGTAAATTACCACTGACAGCAACTGGACATATTCATGAAACAGACTGAAGACTGCAAGATGATTACACCAGGTCTCAAAGTGAGCTGGATATGGGACCTCCTCCCATCCAAAATTACTTATGTGGGTGGGAAAACAGACTCACAAAGAAATGTCCTGACCAGTTTTCCAGAATGCATATGAAATCAGCCTAAAATCTAAGGTTTTGATTTCTTCGTTTGTTATTTCTGATTCAGAAATAGCAAAATTAGAAAAATTAACTCTGATTTTTAAAAGATTTTGGAGGGAATTTAAATATATTTTGTTAATATATTTTGTTAATAAATATATTTTGTTAATTCTTTGAGAATTTCATTCATTATATTTGAAAGCACTCATTCAAGATCAAAGGAAGAAAAAGTCTTCAAGAATCTTTGAGTCCATATTTGAGAAAAGGAGGCCATATTTGGAAAAGGGCAGCAAGAAGAGGGTGTGATTAAAGCATACTTACATACATGGATGAAAATATAATGAAATCCATTTTCCTGAATATTCAGTATGCTAACACAGTGCTAAAGGATACTATATAAAAAGCATTTAAAATATTATAGTCAGCACAGAAACATGGCTAAAGAAATGGCTCAGTCAAGAAAATCACTTGCCATACAAGTATGTGGAACTGAGTTTGATGCCAATACCATGGGAAGAGAAGCCCAGCACAATACTACATCTTTGTAATCACAGTGCTGGGGAAGCAAAACAGGCAGATCCCTAGGGCTCATTGACCACTTACCTGAGCTGGAGTGGTGAGACCCAAAACCCAGTGAGAGATCTTTTCTTACAAAAAGCAAACAAAGAAGCAAAAACAGTGATGGCTCCAGAAGAACATCTGAGATGGAATTCTGACCTCCAAACACATGCACACATGAGCTCTGCACAGATAAACCCATGAACAAACATATACATACACACACATATACACAAAAAAGGAGAAGAAATGAAAAAGAAACCATAAAACTAGAAAAGAGGAAACAAGACTGTAAACTCTTTGTGGATATGAGCTTTAAGTCATATAGACATGCACACATAATTAATAGTTACATGCATGCAGTGAACTTTATATATCCATACAGTACATAGTATATACTATATATAATATAGATAGCATCTGTATGCATAAAAAACATATATGCAAATCATTTTACTTTTAATCATTTCTTTCAGGAATCAGAAAACAGATGTATACAGCATAAGACTATAAAGATACTTACTATATGCAGATGAAGCATCCTAATCCAAATATCCCAAAAGCTTAAAAATATGAGTGTTGGTCTGATAACTTGCCTTTGTATTAGGAAGAGAATTACTAGAATATATTGTAAAACTTACCTGTAGGCTATATGTATGTAGCATGTACAAAGCACCAGAATATAAATGCACCTCCTCACTTCCTCCTTAGACTCCCCACAATGGAGGCTTCAATGTTTATATGCAAATATCCCAAAACCTGAAATTTTCTGAAATCTGGTTCCAACCCTGCCATACAAGAGCTCTTTATCCTGTGATTGGTCAATCTCTATCTGATGATTAAGCCTGCTGCCCTATGAAGCCAGTACTTTGAATTCTCTACAACAGTGATTTCTCCAGCATCTAAAGCATTGGACGACATGCTGACAGCCTAGACAATGGGTACCCAAGATACAAAGAAAAGAGTTTCTTAAGCATCTACCTAATCAATCAGACAAAAAGAAAGGGACATCAACAACAGTGTGTTCACTGATCCCAGGGCCAACTGGATTAGGAGCCTGACAATCTTTTGCTGTCTACAAATACCTTTAGGCCCTTTGTCAAACAAAATGAGTTTGTCTGCCAGATAAGATCTCAATTTTCCAACTTCATTTCAGTTGATGAACATAAGGGTCACCTGGTGATTTCATAATCTGGCCCTGATGCTTGTCAAAGCCACTTAAAAAGGAAAATGCCAGTTGTCAAAAGAAAAGAAATGCTAATCTAATTTGTACACTACTTCCAAGCAAACAAAGAGGAAATATTTACAGATATGCTGCAGATGTCCTCATAACCAGTGTAGAGTAAAGAAAGAAGTTAAACACTGAAGAGACTTTCCAAACTGTTTAAAATGTGCCCAGTTATAAGTCACAGTACCAATACAGTGCCTGGAAACCAAATCTTACAACTACATTATTATTTTTATTTTTTAATCTAGTAGGTAGGAAAACAATGCTTTTAAATTACATAAGTCAGGTTCATTAAGTAACGAGATGATCTTAGGGAGGCTCAGTATCTCGGAAGTCAGGGGAGCAGAGGTAGACTTCCATGTCCTAACAAGGCCCATGTTAGCAGGTCACTAATCTGTATTTTTCCTGATACACTACTCCTTTTATGCTGCAGGAGAACACAGACTCAGATCCAAATGTATTAATTGGAAAATAAGCAGTCACAATATGATTCTCTCCCAATAACTCCCATGTACAGCTAGGAAAGTGATGTCCATTACTGTCTCTGGGGCCAAAGGGCAACCCTCTTTTGAAGAATTCATTATATTTCCTACATCACAGCCCTTGGCCTTCCATCTCAGACTCTCCCCAGCAGGGAGAGGCTACTTGGGAGTGATAATGAAAAGGTAGAGAAGAATCAGAGGACCCTTTCCCTACTACCTCAGAGGGTATCTGAGCATTGTATTCCTTCCAGATCTTTACCCCCTTTATTTGCTTAATTGACATTGCCCTCTGGGTCTCACCCAGCTCAATTGCCTCATCATGCAGGAAACCTTTTTTCAGTACCAAAGCCTCCTACAGCACAACTTGACTTTTGGGTTATCCATCTGTCATCTGTTTTTGTTTCTATACGCTGAACTCCAGCAGAAGAGGAGTGACACTGCCTTCCAGTCAGATTAATAAAAAACACATTTTAATTTCCAAGGAAAAGAAACTACTGGTATCTTCTGCTAGATTTGAAACAGGAATTGTGGAAAAATTCTTTAAAATTTCTAATTTACTAGTCAATGCAATCGAGTCACTGGAAAAGCACTAGGGAAGTGAGGATAAGAAGCAGTTAGACTGGTGACCTAAATCCTATCCGTGACCTTAATCCCAGCAAGGCACTGAGCAGGCAAACTTTCTGTTTCCTACAACTTCCATAAAAAGAGGTCAAGCTGACAAACTTTTTTTTTTTTTCTGAGTGTCTTTTCAGTTCTAGATCTTCAAATTCCTGCTTTGACCAGCTATAAAACAATGCACATTTAAAGCCTATATAAGAATAATTATGAAGAATGCCTTTCTGAACTTTTTCCAGACTTGAGGGAAGCCTTCACACACTGTGTACAGCTCAGCTCCATCTAGAGAAAACCAGATACTTAGGTCAGTTTTGAAATTTTTTCATATCTTGCTGGGAATGATGGTTCACACCTTTAATCATAGCTATATCTTAGTGAGTTTGAAGCCAACCTGGTGTGTGTGTGTGTGTGTGTGTGTGTGTGTGTGTGTGTAATTCTTATGGAGTTCCAAGACAGCCAAGACTACATAGACCCAGCCTCAAAAAACCCAAAGCAAGAGGAGAGAAATGAAAAATCTTTATAACTCAAAGCAAAGGCCTCAATGAGAAAGTGACTCTCCCATTTCATCACTTTGAATGGCTTATAATGTCTCAGCATGGTGCAGATAAGTCCTTGAAACTTCTACCACCGTAGGACTAAGAACTGTCAACTCGGAGCTGGCAACAGTGGCAAGCTAGCTTTTGCAAGGGATAGCTCCTTTAGTAGCCTGATATTTGTAGAGAGTATCAATGTCTAAGGACCATAAGTATTTCAGAAAATTGTAAGGTCTTGTACGAGGCTGCAGCCCAACACTGGAAGGAAAGATTTAGGAGTTGATGAAATTCTGCCAAGGGAGACAGGAATCCAGTGAGTAGCTAGTTACTGTCTGTGTCCACTGCATCTGTCTCACAACTCAGTGAGGCACCTGGAGATATAGCCACCACAGCATTCCAAATTACACCTGCCACAGCACCTGGAAATGTACCTGCCACCATATGTAGAAATGTATGTGCCACAGCACCTGCAAATATGTACTTGGCTCAACATTGAGACATGCACCTCCCAAGACACTGAGTGACTATTTGCAGAGAGAAAGCTTCTTTAGCTGGATCATGCAAGGGCATAGAACTTAAACCAAGTCTTTTTACTCTATACCCAAGACATTTTAAGCTCCAGTGCACTACACTTCAACTGCTTCAAAAGCAAGGGAGTATTTGTTAAGGGAATAAAAAGACATCCAAGATGGTTTTTTTCCTTGCAGTATCTGTAACTCAACAGAAAGACTTAACAATTCATACTACCTAGAGATTTCCATGTATCTTTTTGCCTTCAAATTTATGATGAAAGACCGAGTTGCGCCTCTCTGAAACTCGACCAAAGTTTAAGTGTGTCCAACCTGTCACAAAGACAGTTTTAAAGTCCTCATTTTGAGCATCTGATTAACGGCCATACCAGCTTCTCAAATTCAGCAATGTAATGCCAAATGTAAGCTACAATTGGCCTATGTTTCTAGGAACAGTGGCTGCTGTGCATTTTGTGTCCAGAGAAATACAGAGGCAGAATATTTATTTAGATAACTTCAGAAGTTTTAACATCTCCCACCCCCATGCTACTCCCCATGCTCAAAATGCCTATAGGCACATGTCCTTTCAAGGTGAACATCAGTAAAGTCTATCCAAAACAATATGCTATAAATAAAATTTCCTTAAGAGAACACAAAGAATGCAACCCTTCAATTTCTTTAGCCAGCAAGCCAAAAGCCCATTATGAGGACTAACATTCACCAGCTACTGCCATGGGGGCTACCATTACTGCCATCAGGGCTACAAATGCTACAACTTAGATTCCTACTTACAACTACCATTATTTTTCCTAGAAAAATATGATCTTATTTGTGTCATCTTAATAGTAATGTCATCTTACTCAATAAAGATTATAAAAATAATCATACTCATTACTCAAACATCCATAGGCAGATTTCATGGAAACTGTCCCTATTTCTATCTGATTAAGGAAGCCAAAAAATCTACCTGAAGAGTCTGATGTTCCCGCCTAGCCAGTGGTAGAACTGAAGTTCAGACACCCTGGCATCTACTCCTAAATCAGTCTTACTGAGACAGCATGCATAACACACTGGGTACAGATATCCTGGGATTAGAAACCAAATGTTACAAGACATGTCCGGGGGAACCTCTAAAAGGACAGATGATACAGAAACAAATATAAGAGCTATCTGCTATATTTTGAAAGTCCCTTCTAAACTTATGTTGAAAGTTAATGGCCACTGTTGGAGCAATCAGTTGCCAGGCCCTCAACTGGTCCATACCACCGCCTCCCTATCCCTTCCCTAGGTAATATTTTTCAGTTCTTAGAAGAGAGAAATTCAAGAACTTTCTAAAACTACACCCATAAGGAAAAAAAAGAGAGAGAAACAGCTCAGTTTCTACAGTGTTTGCTGCATAAGAATGAAGAGCCAAGTTTGGATCCCTAGTACCCACATGGAGAAAAGGAGGAGGAAGGCTATAGTAATTGGGAATCTTAGCTCATGCCTTCTATAATCCTAGCACTAGGGGGCAGAAACAGCTAGATCTATGTGGCATACTAAAAAGTCCATTGAGCTGAATTGATGAGATACAGGTCTGGTAAAAGACTTTGCTGAAAGGGGAAAGGGTGGCTGTAGAGAGCTGAAGAGAAGTAGGAGAAGGAAAGAAGGGAAATGGGAAGGAAGTTGAGGAAAGCTTGGAAAGACACTAACACAGAACATCCACTCTAAGCCAAGAACAGTCAGTCTCCTTTAATAACCATGAATATCTTGGCACCGAAAGTACCCAAGATGTTAAATGTGGTCAGAGTAGACTGAGACCAAGGACCAGGGATGGGCCATGCTCTTCTGTAATGCCAGGAAGATTAATGAGCTGTATACACAGGCATTTCAGAGATGACTGCACAATATAGCATCACTATTCCCACTAGCTTCCCAAACAAGAACTAGAAAACATGCTCTAAAACTAACATCAGTCCGTCCCCGACCCTACCCCACCCCCATCACCTAGGGTCAGAAAAATGTTATAATATTAAAAATATCCTGACTGAAATAGAAAAGGATATAGCCAAAATCCTAAGGCTGATAGGAGACCAGTCTTCTCCAGGATTCAAGCAGAAAAGACAGTCAGTCTCAGCTTCTGCTTAATATACACAATATCCACCAAGACAACGGCAAAGAAAGCCCTCAGAAACAGAGAGCCATGGCTTCCTACAACCTGAGTTATCTATTTACAAGAGGACTTAAAGCTGTTTCTCTTTCTTATATTAGCAGTGTAGGAAGCGAAAGGCCTTAAAGTAAACAGCTGCCATCCTCAAACCTGAAACAAATTTAGGTCAGGAGTGAGGTTTACTACTATCTATACTCAGAAAATCAGTTCCTGGAACTGAAGAGATGGATGAAAGCACTTGCTGTGAAAACAAGAGGATCTGAGTTCAAAGCTCCAGAATCCATGTTAAAAACAAACAAACAAACAAACAAACAAACAAACAAAAAAAAAAACTTGCACTGGATGTATCCTTCTATAACCTGAAAATTAGGGGGATGGAGACAGGCTGGTCATCCTAGTGACCTCACTATCAGCCTAGGTGAAACAGGAACTTCAGGTTCAGTGAGAAACCCTGTCTCAAATGAGATACAGGTCTGGTAAAAGACTTTGCTGAAAGGGGAAAGGGGTGGCTGTAGAGAGCTGAAGGGAAGTAGGAGAAGGGAACGAGTAACAGCAGATACCCAGCACTCTCCTCAGACTTGTACCCACACATACTCTGTGCATACATCATACACCCACAAGATGCACAAAAAGATCAGCTCACAGACAAGAATGGAGATGGCCACTGTCACTTTCAGTGTTCCTTCAGCCCCCACCTCAGACATGATGCAAGCCCTTCTCCCTGGCTACAGCCTGTGAAGGGCACCTGCTAATCCACAAATTTTGACTTCTTTGACTTCTTGGAAATATGGCCCTCGGCCTTAAGCGAGGCACGCCCAAGCCCTATTTTAAAGACACTCCTTTCACTACTTACCTGTCACAGTCATAAAAATGGGGAAGGGGTTGACAACACTGGCTTTCATTCAAATGAACCTAAAAAGTAAAGAACTCTAATAAAGAAGGAATTGGCCACAATGGTTTTCTTTTCCTTTCTCTGTATTTCATTTTCCAATTTTTCTATAAGGCCTCTCTGTATGCTGCAACATGAAGGAAAATTAAATTTACTACTGCTGGGGCAAAATCGGGGCTCCTTTATTATAAGGCTCTGAACCTGAAGAAAATATGTTTATGTTTGATGAGATGCCCACTCCCTATTCAAAAATTCAGAAGCTTCTAGGACCCACATGATGTTGATATATTAACTTGTGAATAAATTGAAAATGTTAATAAAGAACAGTCTGTCCCCAGACTCTAGACCACATGAAGTTGGTAGCTCAGGTGAATTTAGGAAGGTGGGGGAGGGGGACTCAGGGACCATCCCAGCTGTCCAGAAGGCTCAGTCTGGGACATAGAGGACTTCAGCCTACAAATGTTGTACTCTAACCAAATTGCTCTCAGGATGGAGAAGCAGTGAAAGAGAAGCCAGTTAAAACATAGATCAGAATTCCAACTCCATGTGGACAAATTACACAAATTCTCTACACTTGGTTTCTTCATCTGCCTACCAACTACAGCCCTGAGTGTCCAATATGGGAAGACTCTGAGAGCAAGTGAGAATGTTAATCATATAAAATGAGGCCAAAATACATGTGAGGCTGACTGACCAAGGACAGACAACACAAGCCCTGTCTGCCTCAAGGGAACATGGAACTTTAAGGCTAGTAACAGCTTTTGTTCATCCTAGTCTAAGAGAAATGGTCCTTTACAAGGTTTGAATCTTCACAAATTGCATAATCTGACAAAAATCAGTTTAATCTTAAACCTCAGTTTCTTCACCTAACTGCTTAAGCAGCAGAGCCAAATTACAAGGCTGCTAAAAGCTCATCACAGAATGACTTCAGCACTTGCTGCCGAGTACAATGCATGGTGTACCATCAACACTTCATCCCATACCCCATTTGCTACAATTACTCAAGGAGATCTATTTCATTTACATGTACAGATTTAAGAAATTTCATCACTATAGTAACCATAGTTCCATATGCATACTTACATGGAGTTTTTGTTTTGTTTTGTTTCTATTTTTCTTTTATTGAAAACAGGTTTTTTTTTCATATAATATATTCTAATTAAGGTTTCCCTTTCCCCCAACTCTTCCCAGATCCTTCCCAACTCTCATTTTCTCTCCTTAAAAAACAAGGCATCAGGGCTGGAGAGATGACTCAGTGATTATGAACACTGACTACTCTTCCAAATATCCTAAGTTCAGTTCCCAGCAATCACATGGTGGCTCACAACCATCTATAATAGGATTTGATGCCCTCTTCTGGTGTGTATCTGAAGACAGCTACAGTGTGCTCATGTAAATAAAATAAATAAATCTTTTTTAAAAAAAAGAAGACATTTTAAAATAATAAAACCATGAGATAAAACAAAAAATACACAAACCAGAATACAACAAACCAAACAGAAGAAAATGAACCAAAGAAAGAGCACAAGAAACATATGTGTAGAAACCCATACATTTTCACAAAGAAAATTCCATAAAAACACAAAACCAGAAACCCATATACAAAAATGACCCATAAAGGTTTTTTTAGGAAAAGAAAGAAAGAAAGAAAGAAAGAAAGAAAGAAAGAAAGCCCAAAGAAAGAATCATGAGACAATGAGCTTCCAAAACTGCAAACGCCATTAAGATTATATGTGTTGGCACTGGCTGCTTGCTGGGCATGAGGCCTGCCCTTAAGAGTACTTTGTATAGCCAATGAGACACCATTGGAGAAAACTAATTTTTCATTTACAAGTAGTTATCAACTGGAGATACCTTGTGAATTAGGGACCTAGGCTGATATCTTCTCCTCTCAGCACTGGAACGCCTTCTGGCTAAGACTCATGCAGGCCTTGCACACACTGACACAGTTTTTGTAAGTTCACATGAGCATCAGTACCTGATGAGTTTAGAAGATCTTGTGTCCTTGGTATTCTCTATGCCTTCTAGTTCTTATAGTCTTTCTGCCTCCCCTTCCAAAGGGTTCTGTGAGCCCAACGGGGTAGAGGGAGAATTTGATAGAGACATTCCATTTATAATTGGGTGTTCCAAGGTCTCTCACTGTCTGCACATTGTCTGGCTATGAGCCTCTGTGTTTACACTCATGTATTGCAGGAAGAAGTATCTCTGATAATGGCTGAGCAAGACATTATTTAAAGATGTTCCTTGAGTGTCTTAGTCAGGGTTTCTATTCCTGGACAAAACATCATGACCAAGAAGCAAGTTGGGGAGGAAAAGGTTAATTCAGCTTACACTTCCACATTGCTGTTCATCACCAAGGAAGTCAGGACTGGAACTCAAGCAGGTCAGGAAGCAGGAGCTGATGCAGAGGCCATGGAGGGATGTTTCTTACTGGCTTGCTCAGCCTGCTCTCTTATAGAACCTAAGACTACCAGCCCAGAGATGGTCCCACCCACAAGGGGCCTTGATCCCTTGATCACTAATTGAGAAAATGCCTTACAGTTGGATCTCATGGAGGCATTTCCTCAACTGAAGCTTCTTTCTCTGTGATAACTCCAGCTGTGTCAAGTTGACACAAAACTAGCCAGAACAATTGACCCTTTGTCAACTCGACACACAAACACATCACTAGTAAGCCTCAACCCTTAGTTCTTATTCATCCCCAAGATCTTAAATAACTTTAAAAGTCCCACAGTCTTGTATATTAAAGTTCAGTCCTTTTAAAATATCCAGTATCTTTTAAAATTCAAAGTACTTTAAAATTCAAAGTCTCTTAACTGTAGGCTTCACCAAAAAACTTCCTTCAAGAGGGAAAAATATCAGGGCACAGTCACAATCAAAAGGAAAAATTAATCTCTAACCATCCAATGTCTGGGATCCACTCACGATCCTCTGGGCTCCTCTAAGGGCTTGGGTCACTTCTCCAGCCATGCCCTTTGTAGCATACATGTTGTCCTCTAGGCTCCAGATGCCTGTACTCCACTGCTGCTGCTGTTCCTGGTAGTCATCTCATGCTACTGGCATCTCCAAAATGCTTCTGTCTTCCACTATAACTTGGCTTCAACAATAGCCTCTCATAGGCTCTCTTCATAGTGCCAAGCCTCAATGCCTTTGCATGACCCCTTCAATCCTGGGCCATCAATTGCAACTGAGACTGCACCTTCACCAATGGCCTTCCATGGCCTATCACAGTGCCCAGCCTCAGCTGCTCTGCATGACCCTTCATGCCTTCAAAACCAGTACCACCTGGGTAACTCTTACACATTACTAAGTCCAGCCACAGCACAAGGTACAACCTTGGCTATCTCTGGAACACAGCCTCTGTGCTCTCAGAAAACACTTCCCAGAAGATGTCACCTCAATGATGCTGGTCTCTTCTTGATCACTGCTAATTTCTTAGCTCCAGCTAACCAGCATCAATAGTCCCAGTAATGCAAAGGTTTTGTTTTAGTTCTTGTATTTTGTTAATCACAGCTGATTTTTCAGCCCCAGCTAACCAGAACCACAGAATATTCACAATTAAAATAGCAATGGCCCTGAAAAGAGTCTTTAATCTTCCCTCTGAAATTTCACAAGCCAGGCCTCCATCTTCTGCACTGTTCTCAACATTATCTTCCAAGCTCCTACACAACACCTCACAGAGCTCTTAACACCGAATAGATCTTCTGGCCCAAGTTCTAAAGTCCTTCCACAGTCCTCCCCCAAACATGGTCAGGTTGTCACAGGAATACCTCACTATGCTGGTACCAATTTGTCTTAGTCAGGGAACAAGAGACCTCTCCATCTCCCTGTCATTTGGCATTCCATTCAGATCTCCTTATGTATATTTTACGAAAATTCTACTGTATTGGATTTCCATACCCCTCAAAAGGCCCTTAATTTTAGTTGTCTCTCCTTGTATTTCCTCTGACTCCCCTCTTAATTCCATCTCCTGGTTTAAAGAGTAGGAGAGATGGAAGGGTCTCCCTAGGAAGGAGAAATAGAATATATAGTTATGAATAGACTTGCATGGGGAGCTGAAATAGGAGTATATGAAGTTTTTGAAAAACAGTTTCAAGAAAACAAAACATCTTACCTTACAGAGAACATTCTGCAAGGCTGATTAACTGAGGAGAACTTCAATGATTGTGGAGAGTTTGGGACAAGCCTAGTTATTATTATCCTGGCAATCCTTAGTCCCTTTGAAAGACATTCCTTACCCACTTCTGCACCTTTTCTCTAACATCCTTGTGACTAACAGGGAAAAAACTTTTTGATGTATTAACAAACCACCTGCTTCCTCCTGGCATAAGGTAAGAATGCCACCACACAGCATCTGGGGCCTATAATGGAGATTTCCCTATGTTGCTGTATAACCTGACCACCAAATGTTTTCATTAATGCATTAAAAGTGCCTTAATTTATTACTTCACCCTTTATATTAATAAAACTTTCATAAAACTATTGACATGATGGCAATGAGATCTGGAGTTACCTGAAGCTGTGTTCCTGGGCCAGTCACTAACATCTGACTTCAGATTAAACTCAATCTTATTTATTAATTCTCTGAGGTAAGAATTGTGTTTTTATGTGAAAGAGTTTTATAAACAGAGAGAGAGAGAAAGAGAGAGAGAGAGCAAGAGAGTGTATGGCAGATGTAGGGTTAAAAATGTAGAGTCTGGAGTAAGACTGCATTCAAACTCTCTCTCCATTCTTTCTTGGCTATGTGACTGTATGACACAGTTGCTATCCCTAGGCCTTGATTTCTTCCTGTATAAAATAAGACAGTAACTGTATATACCACACAAGGGTTCTGTGACTTTAATAACTTAATACATATTTACAAGAATGAGCTATTTACCATTCGATGAGAGGTGGCTTCAATGATGACTAGAATACCAAAGTGCAAGGATCCAGAAGGTCAGAGAGAAGTTGTCAAGACAGAACCCTGGGGTGACAGAAGGAATACAACTTGCCCCTAGCCTCAACCCATTCCTACCAAAGCATTCCTACCAAAGACTAAAGAAACTGATGGCTCTAGAATCAATCTAAGCCCCAGATCTATAGGGGAAAGAAGAAACATAAAAAAATTTTTGAAGGAATAAAATAAGAACTCATGTAAGAAAAACAAAATAAACCTATAAGATATAAACAAAGTTCAGTTGAGGGCATTGTTTTTATTTGTTTGTTTGTTTGTTTTGAGTGAAATCATAACAGCAAAAGAATATAATCAAAGAAACCAGAGAAAGAAAACAGGAAAGTCCCCCTTGTAGAAAAGCCTGGAAAAATGCCAAGGAAACAGAGACAAGTGAGAAAAGAGTCAAAAGAGTCTCCCAAATAAGAAGGGAGAGCAGAAAGAAGAGAAAAGGGGGCCTTGCAGCCATGTCATCCACCACCCGGGAGCCTGCTGCACAGTCAGGAAGCCACAGATCTGTCTTTCCCTGGCTTTGGGTAACACCACAGAAGATAAAACTACTGCTGGATCTCTTACAAATGAGCACTGCCTCCAACTTCCTCTCCCAAAAAGACCACATTACCCATTAGTCAGGGTTTCAGAAACTGCATGACCCTGTGGTTGCAGTAAACTTGTACTATCAGTGTCATCAAAGTCTCCAGCCTCTACCACTGATTCAGGGGGATGTGTCTGTGCTGCTCCAATTAAGAACAGAGCTGAAGATGGATAGCAGATGACAAGCACACTGGAGAGGACAAAGCCTAGAAAACTGCAGGATAAAAAAGAGAGCCTCATTCAGCCCTACCTGAGGTCAGCTCCACTGCTGGAGATCCCAATTAAAATAAGCTTCCAGCACACTCCATAAGTGGCATTCACCAATCTGCTCCTGACCAACATAAGATATACTCTGACACCAGGACTCTGGGTCCAGGATCCTCCATTCCCATAAGGTTGTTATAAAACTCATAAAGGAGAAAATCAAGATAAAACTGATGAGCGTTATTCTATTTTCCCCATTTACAATTGTGGTTCTAGAAAACCATGAACAGCCTGCTCTGACCTCAAATTAGTATGTCTGTCTACAAAATAGGGACCATAAGTCCAATCTTAATCCTCCATGTGTTACATTACTGACTACATAAGATGGAATTTGTTTTTAATGATCAAAAATTTGATAATGTCTGAAATTGACTTCCAAGTTACATACAAGAGGCACAGTGCACTCATGTCAAAATGAACTTACAATAAAAAGTCAGGTCTAGAGAGATGGCTTAGTAATTAAGAGCACTGACTGCTCTTCCACAGGACCTTGATTTGATTCCCATCATCTTCAGGACAGTTCACAACCACCTGTAACAACTCTAGAAAACGTCTTCTTCTGACCTCTGAGGGCATTAGGCATGCATGCAGTGCAGAGACATACACCCAGTCAAATACACATAAACTTGTAC
The DNA here is from genome assembly GCA_902729485.2 of Mus minutoides. Taxonomy (NCBI): domain Eukaryota; kingdom Metazoa; phylum Chordata; class Mammalia; order Rodentia; family Muridae; genus Mus; species Mus minutoides. The sequence continues at coordinate 3,663,784 of LR749499.1, read as the reverse complement.
ACATAAAATAATAATTAATGGAGGGGTGGGAGTGGAAAGGAAAACTAGTTTACAAGGGAGAACTGATGGAAGAAGTGCCCCCCTAAATGTTCAACATGTATCAGCCAACAAATGATAGTCAAAAGATACCAATCTCCCTCCTTTCCTCCATTCCTTCTGACATGTGGCTCTGTATCCCCAACCTCACATTCAGATAGGCCTCATACTGATTGCTGCTACATTCAGGATGTGGGAGCTTCACACATTTTTCTAAGGTCTAACCTGAAGGAAATGGCATAATCATTCATATCCCTGCACACTGAACAGCTTTATACAGTTTCAATGGGTCCATGATATTGCTACAAATGCAGACCCTAGGATATCCACCACAAGTCCTTCATGGAGGCAACCATGGGAACACAACAAACTGAGGTGAGACCCATAGTCACAACAGTAAAGTCGAAAGCACTCTGTGACAGCAGGAATCGTACATCCCACCTAACACCATGTGACTCAATTAAAAACAGCAACCTCCATGACCCTTGGGATCAAGAACAGTGAATTCCAACTGGTTTGCATGGTTGGACTAGAAACCTCTTTAATCAATTATCATTCCTTCAGATTGATGAGGTCTTCTTTTTTCCTAGAACACTACTGAAAGCCTGCTTTGGTGGAGAAACAGCGATATGCCCAGCCCCTTGCAGAATGTCCTCAGAAGCGAGTGATATAGCAGAGAAGCCCCCGTAATCTCACAGAGTGGGGCAAGTCTGCTCACAAGATGTTATACATTAAGCACCCATGGGAGAGCATCCCATCACCTGAGTCTTCTCATTCCAGAAACACTTTTGGAGCCATATGACCCAGGCACTGAGGGAAGGAAACAAAGGTATATAATCCATGCAGTGAGAACAAATAATAGGAGATCAACTAACTAGGAAACAGGTGATTCTGCTTGTAAATTATATATGAAGAGCTACCAATGTAAGTCAGCAAAATAAAGAAACAAAAGAGAGAGTACTTGTGAGACAGAGACAGAATTCTCTATAGATTTATTTATGGAAAAGGAAAGTAGTGGCCTTTCCCTCATTAAAGCTGCACAAGCTGGGATTTGATGTATACACTATACTAGCTTTTGCTGAGTTTTAAATTCAACAGGTATATGTAGTCAGCTAGACTTAGCCTGCAACTAAGAAAGAAGAAAGAGTGTAAAAATCATGCTTTGTGTTGTTTCAGATGGCTTGGCACCATGCCTGGCTCACTCACTCTATTTCACATGTTTCCTGTGGGCAGAATAACCCTGTCACCCTTTTACAGGCAAGGATCCTATCCAATGCTTTCTATGTTACATAATTATCTAGGTATAGTTTTCAACTATATGTTTATCTCTGACATAATGGTAGATTCACAAAGAGGTACAAAAATAGCAGAGTGGTCATAAGTAGCCTTCATCTTACATTATGAGATGATACTAATGTTCAAAACAGAAGATTAGCATCAGCATCACAATGACTCAGATTTGATATATTACTCATATTCTTACTTAGCATGTTCAAAGGCCCTGGGTTTGATCCTCAGTATGAACCAAATCAACAGGAAAAGAAATTATCTCATTCTACTCTTGTTACATATATACCTCGCTCTGTCCACTGCCCTACACCTACCCCACCAATATGCTCTTACACTCTACAACCCTGTCCTATAAGACACTATGTGTTAGAATGAGATTATTTCACTTAGCAGGCTGTCCTAAGAGGCCATCCCTGAATTTCTCAACCACTGTTGCGTCCCTGAGTAGATCCACTAGGATACACTTCCTCATTTACCTGAGTAACGATATATGAGTTGCTTACAATTTTTGTTCTTACAAACAGAAGTCCAATAAAGAAATATAGACATAAATTTTATTCTTCCAAGATAAATGTTCAGTACTGGAATTGCCATATCATATAATAAGTAAACTTATGGACTCATTATACAGATGTTCAATATGGCAAATAAGTTTTCTCATCTACCCCAAACATGTAACTTCTGTGCATCCTCAACATAAGGCATTCCCAGGACTTTCATCTGTAAGCATCCTATTGAGAGGGCAGAAAAGCTCTTTACAAATTACGTATATTTCTTAAGGCCCCTGACTACATTTAAAAATGCTTGTTTGTAATGCACATATTTTCTCTCTTGACTTGCCTTTTACCCATTTTCCAACTGTAGTATTTAGTTTCTTATTGTTGAATTTGTAGTGATTTTTGCATATCCTAAAAAGGAGTCTCCTATAAAGCGTCTGACTTATTATCACTTCTGCTTAGTTGTAACGTACTTTTTCATCACCTTAACGGAATCAAAGCAATGTAACTGTGACTAAGTTCAGTTTGTTCATTTCGTTTATCAACTGAACTTTTGTTACTCTCAAAAGAGAAAGTATTAGTAAAGGTATTTGGGGAAATAACCTCACACATACCTCATGGCTCAATGCTGCGTTCTAAATGTGGAAATAACAAGAATATGTATCTGATACTGTAAGAAGTAAAGAGTTAATCCAAGTACAGCAAGGTACAGCATTCAAAGCCATACCTGATATACATGGTTCCCCACTGCTATCATTACTCACTTGTGAAAGTAAAGTCTTTTGTTGCTCAGACTACCTAGAGGAATCCTAGGAGGAAACCACTAATGTTTAATTAACTTTGGAGATAATGAATGACTTGGTATGTATGTGTGTGTGTGTGGGGGGGTGATTAATAATAGATTAATAGATTCTCCAGGCAAAGGAGTCAGGTCAACATCCTCAAAAATATCAGTAACAAAAGGCATTTGACCTTACATTAAAGCCAAATCTGGAGAGGGTAATTTGGTTCCTATACCTCCCAATCATAAACACACCCACAGCAAAGTCGGTGGCATTGGACAGCTAGGTATGCCCTAGGGAATACTTTGCTCCCATTATCCTTTGGGGCAGATGTCTTCTCCTTAGAACCTGAAAGTGAATTAGAGCAATTGCCACTTGCCTTGGGTATGGTTCCAAGCCCAACTGTATCCTAAGGTGTAGCAGAGGCATCTTGAAGCTCAATTAAAGGAATATTTTAAAGTAAGCTTTGGGAAACCACTGCAACAGAGGCTTCCTTCCCTCTCCTTTACTTAAAAGCAATGAAGAGAGAAACAAATTGGATCTCTTTCCCTAATCCCCTTGTGGAGATAATCTCTTTAGACATATGGTAGAGTTAACTGGTCATTCATTTGTTTGTATATAGACAATGCCATACCTATAACCTTCTATCTGAAAGGAAATGCCCATAACTATCTATTTCTCTGTAGATCCTAACAGGGACTCCTAGCAACCAACTGACCTTAGCGCCTATACAGTATTTACTAAATATAATCAGGGTTCATTAATGTAATTAATTACATAGCAATGTTGGGTGAATGGACAGGTAAACAGTTAAACAGGTGGACAATGGAAGAAAAGTAAAGATACACGGGTATACAGATGGACAAGTGAGAGGATAAAAAGATGGAAGGATAAGTGGTTAGCTAGATGACCAGACTAAGAGAAAGAAGGGTAGGTGAAAGGATAGACTGGTAGATGGATGATTAGATGGACAGGAGAATGAAATCACTAGAAAATAGACAACTAGAAAGATGTGAAAATGAGTGGATCAATAGGAATATGGATAACTACACAGAAAGGAAGAAGAGCAAATACGTGGGTAAACAGAAGAAAAAGAAATGGATAGGATATGAATTAGGGATGAGAGGGAGGAAGGGAGGGAGGGAGGGAGGGAGGGAGGGAAGGAAGGAAGGAAGGAAGGAAGGAAGAAGAAAGAGAAGAGAGAGGGAGGGAGGGAGAGGGAGGGAGGGAGGGAGGGAGGGAGGGAGGGAGAGAGAGAGAGAGAGAGAGAGAGAGAGAGAGAGAGAGAGAGAGAGAGAGAAATAGAGAGAGATGGATGAGCAGACCTATGGAAAAATAGGGATATTAAGATGGGTCAGTTAGTAGGTAGATAAATTTACAACTTGATAACTGGGAAGATGGATGAATGTGTGGGTGGATAAAAGGGAAAATAGTAAATAGATGGCTGGGAAGATCAGATTGGTAGGTGAAAAGGTAGGATGAGGAAATGGGTGGGAAGACAGACAGCTAAATGGATGGGAGCATGGGTGGGAAATGTGTAGACAGGTAGACAACTGGAGGAATGGGAAGTCAGGTGGTTCAGTGGGTAAACAGACAGCTACATGGATAGGAAAACAGGAAGAGGAATATATAACCTGATGAAAACTAAGAATGAAGATGTCAGGAAATAGAAATGTCTACTGATACCTTAAAGTCACTTCTGGAAATCCAAGTAGGCAGTATAACTTTAGCTTGCTCAACAATACCACTTTGTCAGAAAAGTATAGAACTTCATTCTTCTGAACATTCTAGGGAATCTGCTGCCTTAGCCTTACATCCTCTCTTCCTAATTAGAATGCTGATTAGTCTAGAGGTCAATCATCTATAGAGCTTCCATAGTAGCTTATATTTGGGAGTATCTTCCAGTTAATTCTGGAAGCATTTGGTGGTGTAACATGAAAAATACATGCAAATTCTCCTAGAGTTTTAGCAGCTTTACCAGTGGAAAGTACATTGTTGAAACCCAGTATATGTTAATGGAATTCAAAGGTCTGTAACGTGCTATGACCAATTGTTTTAACAAAGTAAATGGCCAAAAGCAGAGGAAATATGACTAAAGTGTTCAAGACCTTCCACAGGTTTGGTAATTTACTAATAAATCTCAGAGACTTAGCACATTGCTATTCATGGATATGACTAATTATGGCAAAATGACAACAAGCAGCATCTGCAAAGGGAAACAATACGTAAGGTGAGATTAAGAGAAATGAGGTTCAGCTAAGAGTCCTCTCCAGTACTATCACACATGATGCACTTAATTCCTCCAGCAGTCAATAATGACACGTATGAAAACCTGGGTGGATAGAGAGAGCACTGGAGAGGTAGGCCTCCTTTATCTGGCATATGGCAAGTTTGCAGACTCCCAAAAGCAAACAGCAAGGTGCAGTGAGCCAGTTCTATCAGGTCTGAGAAGGTTCCTATTTCCAGAAGATGGCCTCAATCATGCTCAAACATCTTTCTGAAGACCGAAGTCAGGACACTATGCTATCTTGGTTCAAACAATGAGCCAGTGATAAAATAATGAATCACATTTTTCCACATTAGTCTTCAGGCTCAGAGGGGAGACTGATTACTCTGTCATTTCACAAATGTGTTATTTGGTACCTTCTGAATACCAGATGATGTGCTGGTCTCTTGCTAGTGTCAGTCAATCTTCTGTGACTGTGATGAAATATTGGATATAATGTAAAAGACAGAAAGTTTGTCTTGGCATACAGATTCTTATCTCATGAAAGAAGGACAGAAAATAAAAAAATAGACTAAAGTCCCACCTATGTCCTTCAAGACCAAATTCCCATTAACCCAACTTATTCCCATGAGGCCCCATTTCCTTAAGTCTCCAACATCTCTCAAAATATGGGCAAAATATCATTTGCCACATGGACTTCTGATGGACACTTATCTAAACCACACAACTTGGGATACAAATAAGAAAAGCATAACCCCATGGCCTCACAGCCCAGCTCACTGCTGATTTGTACAGCAGAAACTTCTCTCCCCCTCAATTCCCCCCCATGCATACTTCATACGTTTGTGTGTAGCAAAGTACTTTATTTTTATCAGATGCAAGATTGCAGATCTCTGTTTAAAATTTTCAAATCTTAGTTTGAAGGACCGACTTAGACTCATGCATGAGAACTTGAGTTTGCATTCCAAACACCATGGAAAGACAGGCACAGTGAATGCATCTGTAACCCTTGTGCTGGTTGGGGGACAGAGATAAGGAAATCGCAAGGCCTTTCTGCCCATCAAGTCTACCTGAAACTGCAAGCTCTGCCTCAGTGAAAGAACACCATCTCAAAAACATAAAGTAGAGAAACACACACATACACACACACCTACCTTTTAAAAGGGATTAAATTAAGCCCCATTGTCCCACCTTTGTTGCCTTTTTTGCAATCAAATTCACCATGCCCCCTTCTACGGATATAATTCTTTCAGCTAATTTGATCAGCCTCATGATCTTTGATGTCATTTGAATGTTGGCAACCCCACAAGTCTATATTACTCACCCTCACTTTGCTCCAGAGCTGCTGGCTTATGTCCAGTTTCCCAGCATAATACATCCATTTGGATATGTCTAAAAGCCACCACTAACTCAATAAGACTGAAACCAAACTCCTAATGCCAGTTTTGCAAGCCATTTACTCTGGGAGAAAAACATTAGCAAGTCTCCTCATTAGAGTAAATGGGATTCTATTGTCCCCCCAACCCTGCCCTCACATCTACTTCTAGCATCTCAAATAAGAAACCAGATTCCGTTTTGACACCTCCCTTTGTTAGTCTACACATTGCAGTACCTACAAACCTGGATGAATTTACCTGAAAACATGCTAGTGTTCTGATGACTTCCCACTTTTTTTTTCTTTCCAGTGTCCTTGTGGTTCAGAGCACCAGCATCTCCTGCCCTTGATTCCTGTATGTGAGTACACTGTCTCTGTCTTCAGACACACCAGAGGAAGGCATAGGATGATCCCCATTACAGATGGTTGTGGCCACCATGTGGTTCCTGGGAATTGAACTCAGGACCTTTGCAAGAGCAGTCAGTGCTCTTAACCCCTGAGCCATCTCTCCAGCTCTCCATCCTTGGTTCCTAATACCACACATTCCATGTTCCCTTCTCAAATTAATAGTCAAAAAGATTGTTTTGAAAAGCAGGCAACATTCCTCTCCACACCACTTGCAATGGCTCTTCCAAGTCATTCAAAGTAAAAACCCCACCCAGAATTATCTCTCTGCTAGGCTCTTAGCAGCAGGACTATGGGAAGGATTTGCAACCTCTCACAGGATGAAAACCCAGTGGCCACAGCCTTTTCTGAAGCTCAGCAATCAATTGGTCATGCCTATCTGAAGGTTTCTTTCTGGAATTTGGACAAAAGCACCTTGGGGCTGGTAGCAAAAATGCTTCCTCTCTCCTCACACACACCCAAACTGAGTGGACATACCCTCCTCACACAGTTACATACTTTGGGTCTCAAATGAGGATCTTGCAGGTCCTCATCTAAATCACCTTGCTTGGTGAGGCAGGAAGATGATATCTTCAAGATCTGTCTGGATAGCAAACAGGTTCAAGATTTGCATGGACAATTTAGTAAGACTTTGTGAAATGAAAAGCAAAAAAAAAAAATGGTTTGGAGATATAGTTTAGTGGTAGAGAGCATGCTTGGCATATAAAAGGACCTGGATTCAATCCCTAGTACTAGAAGGAAAAACAAAAAATTCAGAATTGTGCATAGCATGAGTCAACCTTTGCACTTTAAAATTCTCTTACTGTCAATGTTAACCTTAGCTCCTGTCTATCTCCATTCACTGGAATATTTTGCTATTTTAAAAATAAATATTACATGCACACACCTTTAATCCTAGCACTTAGCAGGCAGAGGCAGGCAGATCTCTGTGAGTTTAAGGCTAGCTGGCAGACACAGATAGTTCCAGGACAACCAAGACTACATAACTCAAAACAAAACAAAGCCACTAAAAACTAACAAATTATTTGAAAGTGAGAGAAAATAGACTTTAAAAGAGAACAGAGACATGTAGTGTACTCACAATGCTATGGAACTACATCCATTCAAGCTCAAATTTTCTACTTTACCAAAATAAGACCTTCAGATGCTAGCCATTTTATTTCACACTTACCCCAGCTTCTATTATGAAAATCACCTTCTGTAGATTATCACCTATTCTGAATGCACCTTACAAATGGGATCAGACAATTTGCAGCCTTTTGTATCTGTCTTCTTTCACAGTTCCTTCCAAGAATTAAGATTATAACAACATTCATCCATCACAATTCCAATGTCTAAGAATAATTCATGACCAAAGTAAACACAGTGCATGTGAGTGACTGACTGAGTGACTGAGTGAATGACTGAGTGAGTGATGAACAGATGGATGGCTTATGAGACCGTTTAGATGGTTTATCGGATCCTGTTTTAACTTTGGCAGCTTGTATGTGTCTAGAAAATTGTCCATTTCATCCAGACTTTCCTATTTAGTTAAGAATAAACTTTTGTAGTAGGCTCTGATGATTTCGTAAATTTCCATGGTTCCTGGTTGTTATGTCTCCCTTTTCACTGGTCAGGTGGGGTTCCTGTGTCCCTGCATCCTGCTGGTCCCAATTACTCCCACTGGTGTTGAACAGATGTTACGTTCTACTCACTGGTGATTCTAAGATCCTGGGTGTGGTCAATGCACTGTATTCTTTTTTTATTATTATTATTAGATATTTTCTTTATTTACATTTCAAATGCTATCCCGAAGTAAACTTGGGACCCAAAAAGTCATGCATAACTCTGAGCCCTTCCACTGTGGAAGGAATCTACAGGCTGCTCTCCAAATCAGTCAAAGGGCTATTATCATACCAGCTGTGACAAGGTCTGGTTTCATTACAACTGATATTACTGTATTTCTTACAAATAGCTTATTAAGGCAATTATCAGTCATTAGCACAGTAGCCTGAGCATCAGTACAATCACACACATTAATAAAGCATAATTTAGCAAAGCAAATAAAGGCATGCATGGACTAAGCTCCCTTGTGGGAAACTCATGGTTCCAGCTGAAAGGAATCTCCATGGTATGACAGATAGGAGTGCTGTGGGGACCACCCATCCCCACAGCTCTGAGGTGATACTTGCCAGGGAACCAAACTCCACACAAAGCCTGAGTCTTAAAGGAAGATGAATAGATATTTGATGATTAGAAGTTCCTAGGGCTTCCAAGGGACAAAAGGACTCCCATATGTTGACAACAAAAGAATATGAAGGGATTAGATAGTGGAAAAACTGTGGCTTGGTAATCATGGTACCATGTAGGGCTAGGGAAAGAAACTGCTAACTTATTTAGGTCTATTTTAGAACTGGAGGTGTGGTAGTGGTAATCTTTATGTAATAAAGATTACATAGTGATCTCAGGAGCTGGTGCAAATTTTAGAAAACCGTAGTGATGAGAGAATTATGATTGAGGAGACAAAGGAGGATACCAAGTCATAGATTAATCCAATCTTCCACACCACACCTAATGACTGTGTGGAGTAAAAGGTCACAGGATATGTCAGGTACAAGAACCCTTACCAAGTGACAGAGTAGAAAAGTGACACAGAGACAGTGACTCTGAGATTTTCTCCTAGCATACAAAAGGATGTCATTGAAAAAAAGATTTTCAACACCATTTTGATAGATTTAATGCAGGTGGCCAAATGCAAAGAACATTTAACAGTGTATATTTACAGGTATATAAGACTTAATTTCTATTCACGCTCAAGGACACTTAATATCTAAAGTCCAAAGAACATGTACCAGATAGTTGGATGGAGGACAAAGCTCTTACACCAAGTGCTAACTAGAGTCTTAAATTCTCCTCTGTTGTTTTTTTATTTGTGTGTGTGTGTGTGCGTGTGTGTGTGGTGTGTTAGACATGGCTTCTTACCTGCTCATAATTCATGATGATCTCTTGGTTATATTTTGACAATATTGCTTTGGGGAATTCATATCCTTTACTCATATATCTCTCAGATCCTGGTATAAGCTTGTCTTTCTCTCTGGTTACTGTGGTGTCTCCATTCTCTCCATTCAAGGATCTAGAGAAACTGTAGAGAAACCAAAGCCTAATGTGTAGTATCTATCTAGGGTGCAGATAGTTCTCATCCCATCAAACATTCATCTCTGATATACTATATTGTAGGCACAGGTAACATAGAGCCTCTGGTCCATCCATCAGATCCTTAAGGAATTGGCCCATTACGGAGTCTCCATTTGTGTGAAGCACTCCATTCTGTAAGCACAGTCAAGCTTCAAAAGCTGTGCAGGCCAGAGGACAACATGGAGCAAGACAGTTTTTCACAGTTTATTCACTCCTCAACAAATAAGTACCCCCAAAACATATCAGACCTATGCTGCACAGTGAAACGGAGATAAAACAAGAACCATCTGTCCTTCAAAAAATTACAGCTTACTTGAGGACAAAAATAAATGAAAAGACAAAAAATATGTAAATCTGTTTTATTTCCATGGTTCTCTTAGAAATTCCATCAGCTCCTGGAGCTGACCTTGTGCCAAAGCTCTACATACCCAGGTGCCACCACAAGTCAGTTGGTATCTGAAGAGTGCTGACACACAGGAGAGCACAGGTGATACGACAACTTCTACTCAAATTTCTGGCAGAGGAGGGAACTGCCCAGAGCCATCAGGACATAGAAACCAAGTGAGAATCTAAGGTGCTAAAGACTCCAAAAAAACATTGACACAACAGTCAAAGAAAATGCAAAATACAAAACATCCTGGAAATAATCCAGGACACAATGAGAAGACCAAACCAAAGCATAATAGGTATAGAAGAGAGTGAAGATTCCCAACTTAAAGGTCCAGTAAGTATCTTCAACAAAATTATAGAAGAAAACTTCCCTACCCTAAGGAAAGAGATGCCCATGAATATACAAGAAGCCTACAGAACTCCAAATAGATTGGACCAGAAAAGAAATTCCTCCCATCACTTAATAATCAAAACACCAAATGCACAAAACAAGGAAAGAATATTAAAAGTAGTAAGGGAAAAGGTCAAGCAGACCTATTGGAATTACACCAGACTTCTAACATATAAAGGCAGACCTATTGGAATTACACCAGACTTCTCACCAGAGACTATAAAAGCCAGAAGATCCTGGGCAGATGTTATACAGACCCTAAGAGAACATAAATGCCAGCCCAGACTATTATACATAACAAAATTCTCAATTAGCATAGATAGAAAAACCATGATATTCCATGACAAAACCAAATTTACACAATATCTCTCAACAAATCCAGCCCTACAAAGGATAATAGATGGAAAACTCAAACACAAAGAGGGAAACTACACCCTAGAAAAAGCAAGAAAGTAATCTTCTTTCAACAACCCCAAAAGAAGATAGCCAGACAAACATAATTCTACCATATTTCAACAAAAACAAAAACAAAATCAGGAATGAGGAAACAATCATTATTCCTTAATATCTCTTAACATCAATGGACTCAACTCCCCAATACTAAGACAAAGACTAACAGACTGGATACATCAAAAACAGGACCCAGCATTTTGCTGCATTTCAATGAAAAATGCATCTCAATGAAAAAGACAGAGATTACCTCACAGTAAAGGTCTGGAAAAAAAAAAATTTCTAAGCATATGGTCCCAAGAAACAAGCAAGAGTAGCCATTCATTCTAATAGAGAAGAAAATCAACTTTCAACCAAAAGTTATCAAAAAAGATAAGGAAGGACACTTCATACTCATCAAAGGAAAGATCTATCAAGATGAACTCTCAATTCTGAACATCTATGCTCCAAATGCAAGGGCACTCACATTCATAAAAGAAACTTTACTAAAGCTCAAAGAACAGGTTGTACCTCATAAAATAATAGTGGGAGACGTCAATACCCCACTCTTAGCAATAAACAGATCACAGAAACAAAAACTAAACAGAGATACAGTGAAACTCACAGAAGTTACAAACCAGATGGATTTAACAGATTTATACAGAATGGTTCATACTAAAACAAAAGAATATACCTTCTTTTCAATGCCTCATGGTAACTTCTCCAAAATTGACCATATAATCCATTAAAAAAAAAAAACAGGCCTGAACACATACAAGAAGAATGAAATAATCCCATGCATCCTATAAGATCAACGAAGACTAAGGCTCATCTTGAAGAACAGCAAAACAACACAAAGCCAACATACAGAAGGAAGCTGAACAACACCCTTCTCTATCCTTCTTCCTTGATCAAGGAAGAAATAAAGAAGGAAATAAAAGACTTTTTAGAATTTAATGAAAATGAAGACAGAACATACCCAGAGAATCAAATAACCTTATCAAATAAATAGAGAACAGAGCTAAACAGAGAATTCTCAACTGAGGAATCTCACATGGCCAAGAAACACTTAAAAAAATGTTCACCATCCTTAGTCATCAGGGAAATGCAAATCAAAACGACCCTGAGATTTCACCTCACATGCTGGCGAAGATGTGGAGAAAGGAACACTCCTCCATTGCTGGTAGGATTGCAAGCTGGTAAAAGAACTCTCTGGAAATCAGTCTGGTGATTCCTCAGAAAATTGGACATAGTACTACCTGAGGACCCAGCTATACCACTTCTGGGCATATATCCAGAAGATGCTCCAATATGTAATAAGGATACATGTTCCACTATGTTCATATCAGCCATGTTTATAATAGCCAGAAGCTGGAAACAACCCAGATGTCCCTCAACAGGAAAATACATACAGAAAACGTGGTACATTTATACAAAGGAGTGCTACTCAGCTAATAAAAAAAATGACTTGATGAAATTTGCAGGCAAATGGATGGATCTAGAAAATATCATCCCTATTGTATTTCAGTCACAAAAGACCACACCTGGTATATACTCACTGATAAGTGGATATTAGGCAAAGACCGTGGAATACCCATGGTACAACTCATGGAGCACATGAAGCTCAAGACGAAGGAAGATCAAGAGTGGATGCTTCAATGTTACTTAGGAGGGGGAACAAAGTAATCCAGGGAAGTAGAGGGTGAAGGGGACTTAGAAGGTCGAGAAGAGGGGGTCAGGAAAGAGGGGAATAATCAGGTATGGGAGACGGAGGAGATGGACAGAGTGTCAGGAAATTGAACAGAAGTCTGTAGCAGTTGGGGGTGGGGAACTGGGAGTAGCAACCAGAAAGTCTCAGATGCCAGGAGAGCAAAGGCCTCCCTGAACCCCACGGAGATATTAGCTGAAATACCCCACAAAGTGGGGAAGAACCTCTCGATACCATATTCAGAGGCTAGTCATGGCCACCAGGTTGAGGGATGGGGCCACCCACCCATCTCCAAAATTTTAACCCAGAATTGCTCCTGTCTAAAGGAAATACAGGGATAGAGTGGAACAGAGATTGAAGGAAAGAACATCCAGAGACTGCTCCAGCTGGGGATCTATCCCACATCAGACACCAAACCCAGACACTATTGCTGAAGCCAAGAAGTGCTTTGTGACAGGAGCTTGATACAGCTGTCTCCTGAGAGTCTCTGCCAAATCCCTGACTAACAAATATCCAGATGCTCGAAGCCAACCATCAGACTAACCACAGGGACCCCAATGGAGGAGTTAGGGGAAGGACTGAAGGAGCTGAAGGGGCCTTATCTGGCATTTATGGGAGGGGAGGCCCTTGGTTCTGTGAAGGCTGGATGCCTCAGTGTAGAGGAATGCTAGGGCATTAAGGAGGGAGTGGGTAGGTGGGTGGGGGAGCACACTCTTAGAAGCAGGGTAAGGGGGGATCAAATACGGGATTTGCAAAGGGAAAACTGGAAAAGGGGATAACATTTGAAATGTAAATAAATAAGATATCCAATTAAAAAGGAAAAAAAAACAAAAAACCTCTGATTTAATTCCCAGAATCTTAAGTAGAATACTCCCTAGTCCTACTGATCATTATTTTTGTTTTATATAGAGAGCAGACAGATAATGCACTCATTTGAGAGTTGAGGGAGGGGAATATAATGTACAGAATATAATGTGTTAAAATATTTTTTAAAAATGAATTAAGAAAAAAAAAATTCCCTGGTTCTGTTAGCATTCTGCCTTTTTCCTAGTAGGTGGTACTGAACTGGGATAGAATACAGGCTATTCCTTCAGGATTGACATAAGTGCTGCTGTTGACTGCAGTTACCACATTAAGTAGAGTCATTCTAACAAACAGCAAGCTTGCCCAGATGAGGCCATCAAGACCAAGTTCTAAGGAACAGAAACTATCAATTTGTAGACACTTTTACTCAGGTGTGGACAGCATACCAAGGGAAGTTAGGTGTGCCAAGCATTTGGGATCTGTTCTGTCCAACAAAGTATGAGTTACATAAAACAGAATCAATCGTGGTGGGTACTACCCTTAAAATATGGAGACATGTTGACTTCCCTGCCTGGACAAAGCCTCAGAAAAGTAACACATAGCTTTTGCCCCATCTCTATTCTCCATTCATAGCAGGACTTCAGGGTGTTCTTCTATGAAGGCCTCAGAGTGAAAACTTTTTTTTTTTTCTGTTAACACCAGAGGCCCAGGGTACCCAAGAACTGATATTCCTTCTCATCTTGACTAATAGTGCCAGCGTTTCCAAACTTTAGCATTCTACATTGTTCCCTACCTCTAAGTCAAACTCCTCCTGGGAAAAACTCTAGATTAAAACATTTTAACAATGCAAGGAACACTGAAGCTAGTACAGGGATAGAAACAATCACAGAGTATTTAAAATGCTCCATTCTTGCAACAAGCCCAAAAGTTGTGCATTAGTTTTCCCAGTGTGATGCCTAGCCATTCAGATTAAATCTGAACTATGTATGAATAAGAAGTAAGATAAACTAAGGTGAAAATTTCAAATTTGTTCGGCCTGACTTAGAACTTTCATTTGATTTCAAATTCCAGAATGATATTCAAAGAAGGCTAGACTGATGGCCTATCAAACTGTTCTGAGAACCTCTATCAGTTAAGTTATTCCCAACCTGACCTGCTCTATATAATCAGCCCTTAGGGAAAAGACCTTGGATGCCTGTCGGATTTGCAATATATTTCCAGTGGCTCCAATAGTGCCAAACACATGTCTTAATTCTTAACACATCAGTGCCCATTACTATAAATGCGGTAGCTAGTTCAATGGGTCAATTTGGCTAAGCTAGAGTTTTCAGAAGCTTATCTGAAGACAAAACGAGAGTGGTTATTTTGTGTGTATTAACATACATAGTTAGCTTTTAAGAAAAGATTGCCCTAAAATCACACCAATGTGCCTCATCCTTCGTTTTGAAAACCTCTCAGTTATGACTTAGGACTTGTCAGCCTGCTGCAATCACAAGGTACTTCTTCACAGTACAGCTTCTAACAACATACATGTGCCTGTGCATTACCTGTAACATCTCACTAGTTCTGTGTGTCTCTGGAGGACTCACATGTGCAGAATGTCCTTTCCTGTAAACTATTCAATTTAACCTTCACACTGGCTCATGACTGAAAGAAACTGTTGATCCTGGTGGCTTCATAATATATCCAAGAGTCACAGAGACATCAAAGTATGGGCTGTGGTTTTAAACTTTGATCTCTGGTTTTGTTGGGCCCAACATCATCATCTCCATAATAAGAACACCAAGAAAAAGAGGAAGGAATTTGCTGCTGGCTATACATTGAGGCATAAACCAAGGAAGATGCAAAGCCTACTGCCTGAAGAATGGATTAGAAGAAGCTAGAATGTCTCACAGCCTTCGTCTATGCCAAGGGTACTCTCATCGGCACCCTATCAAGCTGTCCAGCTGTCCAACATAAATGCCAAAATTCTTGTTCTTCATTAATTCCCTTGAATCCTTCATGTAAACCTCATTAACAGGCTCAGTAATTGCTCTGTGAATATTGCCCATTTCCCAATTATGTTCCTTTCTCTGTGTCGGGAGAATGCCATCAATGGAAATGTGCCATGTAGCACTGGTCCATTTTATGACAAATGCATAACTGTCTGGCTTTGACAGTGGCTGCCACAATACAAAAAAAATCTTGCATCCACCCTCCATTCTTGAGAATTTGTGATGTGCAAACTGCAGGCCCTGCATCCATGGTCCCCACACATAGGTTCCCAACTTCAGGAAAGATACTGGCTAACCAAGAAAAGGAAAATTTTCACACAGACTACAGAATGGATCTAAGCTCTGACTTTTCTGTGAAATCCCCCAGACAACACAGGAAGGTGTTTCCATTCAATGCATAAGCAGTGTCCTGGGTTATGTTCAGCATCTTGCTTCTGCAGCAACCAAGGAAGGGCTGCTCATCAGATTAGTCCTCAGAGAGGAGCTTGGGAAGTCAGGGATCCGGCAGCTTATGATGTAGATCATCATAAGCACTTCTTATGAGACTATCAACTGCTCATCAACTCCAAAAGCAGGCAACCCTCCTGAGTCCAATTATCTCCAAACTTTTCCTCTTCTGCATTCAATTTTATCATTAAGTGAGTACACAAAGATATGGCCTGGTGTTCATTTGCCTGCACTGTTTCAAAAACAGAACAGGTCCAAGTAATGACAGCTCATGGCCAGGCTGAGCCAGGGACCCCTGTGGTTTTTGAGATAAGAAATGAGAAGCGGGTGGAGGAAGAAAAAAAAATCACCTTTGAGCAATCCAGGACAGTGTCCAGATTTTTCATGACTGCTTTCATCCTCAGCAGCTACCTTAGATTTATCAAAGACACAGATAGTACCTTGGACCACTCAGGCTGCTGAACGAAGCACCACTGCCTGGGTAACTAGAACACAGACATTTCTTGGTCCCAGTTCTAAAGACCGAAAGGCTAATATCAAGGTACTAAGATCTCCTGAGGGTCAGTCAGTTTACAGACACATCTTTACCCTGTGTCTTTACACAGTTAAAGGAGTGTAGGAGCTCTCCAGTGTCTGTTGTCTGAGAGTTCCGATCATAATTTCAATGGCTCTTATCTATGCTTCCCTCCCAAAGGCACCATTTTACAACACCAGTGTTACACTGGGGGTTAGTTTCAAGAACGAATTGGAAAGGAAGATGAGCAACCCATTTTGAGATGTCAGTGGATACTTTGAAATGCATGGACAGACAGACAGACAGCAAAACAGATTTTGAACATGTTATAGGCCCCCAATCATTGTCATATAAGTGAGCTCATTATCCTGAAGGCTCTACATGGAAAGGTAGTCTGATCTAACTGTTAAACTTTTCTCTACCTAGGTCTGTATCAAAAATCAAGCTTTTCTCTTCAATCTATCTTTACTCCAATAAAACCTATCCCTGGAGGTCCAACACTGTGTGTGTGTACGTCTCACATATACATAGATACACATGTATATGTGGCCATCCAAGCATGAATGTGTAGTCAAATGTACAATGGAGGCTCATTAGCCTCCCTAGACTGTCTCCTTAGTTAGTCATACAAGTTTCTCCTAAAGTGGTACTTACCCTCAGCCTTACTGAAAGGCCCACTCTCTGCATATCCTGGCAGGTACTCACATGTACATTCATAGAGCTGATGCTCTCTCAAGCCCTCTGTATTCATTAATGCATTTTATGCTCTCAATAGCCCTAGAGAGTGGCAGTGTGGCTGGCCACTCCACTGTAAAGCCAGAAAAGGATAAAATAATATGTCCAAAGTCTACCAACCAGAAAGCAGTTCCAGAGTTCAAGCTCCTAGGGCTTGTTCTGCACTAGGTTTGGAATTCTGTCTGATGTCACTATTTATGGACACTTCCTTGAGCTGTCTCCCTCTCTCTTCCATCTGAGCTAAAGATCTACAAACTTCATGTTTGGGTATCTGTCTCAGGTGTCATTACCACTGGTAGAACTTAGTCACTCAACTGTCTCTCCTTTCTTAGATAAGATGATCCTTTGTGCAGACCCACCATTTCTGTGACTATGAAACAAGCCAAATTCACAATGTAACAGGCCTTTCAAATAATCTCAGGGTTACATACCAGAGACCAAGCAAGACAACAGATCAAAAGTCCAGCTGGAACTATACTCAGCTGCCTTGTTAAGCTGGGGTCAGAAGAAACATGATTGCTAAACAGCTGCCTAATAAATCTGCCCTCTCATACCAGATTGACTCTCTCTGTTAGCATGCAGCAGCATGATTTCTCTTCACAAATGCTTCATTGTCATTTTTATTACTTATCCTTTAACACTTCCATACTAGGTCAATATTATGGAGGGTGGTCAGCAGAAAGGTAGGACAAGATAATTATCTACCTATGACAGATGGATAAGTTGTGGGATGGGGGTCGCAGGATGATAAAGTCAACTTCAATCCATGGAAGTAGGACCTTTCTCGTAAGGGCTTCAGGTCAGATTCTCATCTTAGAATCCTCTGCCTTGTTTCTCACCTTGGAAATGAAGACAAGACTGCTCATGTAACTGCCTTTGAGTTACTACATGTTCCTCCTTGCAGTCCCTTCCACAGGGACTTTTTCCATATGACCATTCCCCCAGGAATTACTCCCTTGCATTTCTTCAGTACACATATAAAAACCAAAACTCAATTTCTCTGCTTACTTGCTCATTCGGCATCTTTGAGAATAAAACTTTATTTTAGCTCACAGTAATGGGAGTATATGGTGGACACTCTTCACACGATGCCAGACAGGAAAGCAGAATACAGGTTAGAAGCAAGGCAAATGATGATTTTCAACGGTCTATCCCTAGGCAATCACTTCCACCATCCAGGCTCCACCTTCTAAAGGCTCCTATGCTTCAAAACATCTCAAGCCAGAGACTGAACATCCAAAACATAATCCAGTATGGGAATAATTCAGATTAAGAACATAACAGCAAGTCTTTTCTAAGTGGACAAAGAGGGAGGAAGTCGTAGCGGGTACACTAGATAGTTCCTGGTTTGGCTGCAAGGCAGCAAGCTACCTCCTACCTCATCCATGTGGAAAGCCTACAGTGGAAACATACCAAATCTCACCAAAGGTGCTGTAGCCTAGGAAAACTGGCATTTTTCTTTCCCTATCCTTTTCCCTTCAGTTGTCAATCACATCCCTGCGTGACTTGCGGGTAGTAATACTGGTTCATGTTCCACAGACCGAAACTGATGGCGCATCACAAACATGTTCATAGCCTTTTTGTAGCGGTTTAATTAGATGCTTAGGATCAGATAGCCCAGAAACTTGTCCAAGATACCCAAGTGTGGGGCAGTGAGCTGTGATAGGCAGCCTGGTCCCAGGTCCAGCTCAGGCTTAGACCCAGAGACCGTGCGGGTGACTGTCACCAGCAAGGAATGGCAGGTATTCGGCCATGCTCCTTGGGTCCTTGGCTCCTGTTGAAGCTACAGCCTCCCCCACCCCCACCCCCGCCAGAGAGGGGTGTGGCCGTCAGTCATGTGGCCGTCAGTCCTGCAGGAGCAGCACTAAGTCCTTCCACATGCAAATAAGGCTTCCCCAAGCTCTCAGACCAAGCCAATGACCTTGACCTACCCCCAAACTGTACATTAGAATCCTATCCAGAAGGATTAAAGGTGTGCGCGAATGCAGAAGTGGCAGAAACTACTTCCCGTCCTGACTCGAACTTGATCTCCTTTGCATGAACTCTCGCACCTGGCCAGGCCAGAGAAATCTGTGGAAAGCCTCCAGTATACAGGCCCACACCCAACGATACAGCAAAATGACAGGCTCAGCCATGACCCTTCAAGAATCGAGTGGATGATCTATCTTCTAAATGCTTTCATAACTTGTGTGGCTAAGGCTGCAGACTGTCCCTCATTGCTATTTTTGTCTTACATCTCCAGGCCAAGAAAGGTTTCCCTGACTCCCTTGGGATATGTATGCTTAGTAAATACTTTCATTGGTTGATTGATGATCCCCACAAAACAATCTGGAAGACAATCCAACTTAGGAAAATGGGGTAATTAATTTCAGCAGCAGCAGGATTCAAGACATCTAACAGTGGACTTTACAATAACTCCATGCATGGTCTTTGCATCAGAAAGTATTGGCCACATCAGCCGATTTCTGTCAGCAAGCCATCATACCTCATGTTAGCTCCCCCCATAGTAAGTAAGCACAAACTTCTTCATTGGTCTAGCCCTCTACAAAGAATATGGCAGATCACCAAATAAGGTTTTCCTGCATGTGAATGTTCTGGTTGTCATTTCAGACCTTAGCTGAATTCTCCCTGTTCTCTACCATGCATTACAGGGCACTCTCTCCTCCAGTTGTACACAATCTGGAACTATTTATACACACTGACGCTATATCAAACTCTTAATTCTGATGGTACCAGTGACCATCACCTTCGATCCTCATTAGAACCAGTCCTTGAAATCACCTAGGATTTAGAGTCAATTATCTTGTCCTCAAATTCCCTGTGGTTACTAATTAATTACCTTGCTTTTAATCTACAATTTCACTACTACCCTTCCACAGTTCCCCTGGGAGTTAGAAAAGTGACCCAAATACAAATCTCATTTACACTACTGATAATCTCTGTAATCCAGGCAATCCGCATACCAAGCCCTCTGTGGAGGACAGAAAGCTATTTCCACCCTGCGGATGGAAGATGAAATATTTCATAAAACTCTGAAGAGACTGAGCTGGAGTTAGAAAAACCCTGGTTTCATATAAAAATGATGCTTTTCATTAGGGAAGAGTGATAAAGTTGGCCATCTTTCCAGTTCTCAGTGTCATTATAAAATAGAAGAAAAATGTCAGCTATTGAGGGCTACTACAGGGTTAAATGACTTAACAATATGAGAGCAGAGCTTGGCACCGAGTAACCAATTACAGGCATTCTGAATTCAGCATCCATGAACTAAAAACAGTTCAAAAATATCTCCAAAGAAAGAAAATTACATCTGCATAGAATACATACACATTTTCATCTTGCCATTATTTCCTAAGTACAATGAAGTTACTACTTACATAACAGATACATTGAATGAGGGATCAGAAATGACCTGGAAGTAAGATGTAGCTACAAATACTATACTGTTTCATATAAGGGACTCTGGCATACAGGGATGTTAGTATCTGCTGGGGTGGAGGCTTAGAACCCAGGAAAGAACCCAGAGGAAAAAATATACTCCCTCTGAACCCCAAAACTGTGAACACTTAAAACGTACAGGTGTCAGAGCAGCAATAAAGAAAAGCCCATCAGAAAATAGTTTTTTTTGGTCAAGAGAATAGGTCAAGGGCATAGAGTCTCTGAGTAGAGACCTACCATTCCAACTGAGCTGAGAAGACATCACAATTCCACAGCCCAAGTGCCAAGATATATTCACTTCATTAATGTGCCCGGTGACATTCAGGGCCTGGGGCTCTGAGCTGCCTAACTTATACTGCAGGTGAGAAATAACATTTGAGGGTCTGATGGAATTTGCCATATGTGTTATTCATGCTAAAAACTTGCTGGCACTACTGCAAACCAACAGCCTAAAGAGTCATTGTACTTAAGAGCTGAGTCAGATGCCAAGTTTTCCAGAGCACTGAGCATGGAGAAACTTCGGCCTAGTATCTTTCAAGGAAGAAGAGGTACACTAGTATCCTTAGTCCATAAAAACAGTAGTCCTGAGATGAAACCAGGTATATGAGCTCTTGGCTCTCACTTGATATACATTAGACACCCTAGGTTTTTACTTTTGGAGGACCAATCACTGTTATATATGAGGAGTCTCCTGATGAGAGCAGCAGGTACTATTAATTCCATTCCTCTTTTGCCTAACTCCATCTAACCTGCTCCAACCTGAGTTGCTAAGGAAGGTCACAAGCAAGGCCCTGAACTCATATATGCAGTTTTTCAAGCTAGACTGTTGTATATTCATACATATATGCAAAAGAAAGCTTGTGGGAAGGACACATCCAACAGCCTGCAACAGAGACCTATAACCACTCAAAGCTGTCAGCAACTGGAGTACATCCAGATCAGCTGCTCCCTGCAATGTAGAGTTGGTACAGAAGGCATGTTTCAAAATGGGGACAACCACATTTATCTACCTCATGAGAGAAAATCGAATCATCCCACCAGCAGTGTAAAGATGAGGTCTGGGCGTGGTCCTGCTTGTTGTCACTAGGATCTGATGACCAGAAAGAGTCTTAGTGATGCTGACTCAGGTACACAGTTTACTGGGACAACACCAAGGAAGGCCAAGCGTGGGTGAGGAGAGCAAGCTTAACCCCAGGACACCACAGGTGATAAGAACCAAGCAAGTTAGAGCCTAAAACTTATATACAGGCAGTATAAGGCACCTTGGAAAGGAATGTGGGATCTGCACCCCTCAGGCTAGCCGCTGCTCCATTATTAAGTGGGATCTGACCTGTGTTCATCCACAAGTCCCACTGTGACATCCCATAGCCCATCCACAGCAGCGTAGTGCTGTTTTAGTAAACTTGCACCCTCAGGACCTTTAGATGTGTTGTGCCCAGTGCCTAAAAACCTTTCCTGTCCTATTCTGGCACTGATGGCTTTATCAGAGGTGCTGGGTATCCTCCCAACTTTACTGAATACACTTCCTGGGTAGCCTAGCCAGTTCCTACTATCACCACCTACTAAATCCCACCAACTGGATTATTTGTACCAATGTATTGACCTATTTTTAAATATATTATTTCTAAGGTTCAGAAGGTTCAGAGGTAGAGTAACTGACTGTTGCATGCAAGGCCTTGTATTCAATCCTCACTATGGAGAGAGAGAGAGAGAGAGAGAGAGAGAGAGAATTTCTGTGTATATATGTGTATGTCTGTCTGTATGTATCTATATCTCTCTCTCTGTGTATCTGTATCTATATCTGTTTCTATATGTACCACTATGAAATACAATATCCAAGACAACTCTATTTCTCTAAAAGAGTGCCTCATTCATAACAGGAACAAAAGTACTTGTTAACTGAATGAACTCAACTGTCTTGAGGTTTTCTAGCTTTTGAATAGCTTGTTCTCTGTATATTACTTGCCAATACCCTAACATATTAAAGTGAAGTAACAGTAGGATTCAGACTCTTGTACTAATACACTGCAAGGGACACCTTCCAGTGTCTGAAACGGACATTCTATCAGTTGTCTTCCTCTTTGTCTTAGTTAGGTTTTTATCACTGTAAAGAGACACCATAACCACAGCAACTTTTATAAGAAAAAACATTTAATTGGGGCTGGCTTACAGTTTCAGAGGTTTAGTCCATTATCACCATGGCAGGAAGCACAGCAGTGTGCAGGCTGATGACACGATGCTAGAGCCAAGAGTTCTACATCTTCATCAATAGTCGGCGGAATGAGACTGTGCCACATTGATGCTGCTTGAGCATATAATAAAGACTTCAAAGCTTACGTCCACAGTGACACACTTCCTCAAACAAGGCCACACCTCCTAATAGTGCCACTCCACACTAGCCAAGCACTCAACCACATGATTCTACAGGAGCCATTACTATTCAAACCCCCACACTCCCTTAACCAAAAGGTACAAATTCTTAGCCAGGCCCCAGCAACACTGTTTGAACATGGGAAATCCTGTGATGGCCACGTCAAAAACCACAGAGTTTTTTGTAACACTGAGAAGAAGGGGAAAGAGGTAGGGAGGAGAGGGCAGGGGAGAGAAAGGGGGGAGAAGAGAAGAGAATAGATTTCAGGGGGTGAGGGGAAGGTGGGTAGAAGGGGGAAAGAGATAGAAGAATAAATTTCAGCAAGATTGTGAATTTGTAATAACGCTCATATACCTGTCCATAACATCCTTAAGAAGGGCTAACTTATATGAATAGACCAGCAGAAGATAACATGTGAAAAATGAAAACCAACTCTGAACAAAGGCAGCGACATGAAAAGCCTTTGTAAACTGGAAAAGCTTCCTGAGCAAGTGAGGATTACTAAGAAGACCTGAGCCCAAAGGAGAGGTCAACCCCAACCCCACCCCACCCCAGGAAATGGGACACAGGTGAGAATGTCTACCTCTAGCATCCACAAGTGGCAGCACAGCGTCTATAAGGAAGGGGACAGTCACCTGAAAGGGCAGCATAGTGGCCCTGGCCAGCACTGAACAAAATGTTGTCTGTTTCCCGTGTAGCCTTTGGGCAGGAAGGTTCTACAAATCCATTCAGGGGTCAGCAAACTTTATGGAAAAGGTCAGGTTGTAAATTCTTGAAGCTCTGCCTGCTGTACTGTCTCAACTGAAGCTATGCAAGCTGAATGAAGTGTTCAGCACATGGGTATAGAAGATGGAATATGTGTTGTTATGGGCCTGCAAGGCTTTACTGATAGACAGTGAAATTTATATTATTTGTCATTTCCTCGTGACAGAAAATAGTATTCTTTCAATGCTGAAACCGTTCACAATGTAAAAGCTCATGAAGGCAAACTGGCTCACAGTTTACAGACTCCCGTTCTTGATCACTCCCAGTATTCTCTTTTATCACCCAACTTGAATGTAAGGTTCTCTTACATTCTATGCTAAGACCATAGCTACCAGACTCTCCTCTACTCTATTTTCAGTCATTTGTAGAACAGTAGAATAAACTAACTTATTATCATTATCATTATTATTTTTGTGTTTACTTGAGCTAGGGATGTGACTTAGTTGGTACAGTGCTTGCCAAACATACTAAAAGCACTGGGTTTGATGCTTAGCACTGTATAAAAGTCCCAGTACTAGACAGATTGAGACAAGAGGCTCTGGAGTCTAACCTCAGCTATGAAATAAGTTTGAAGTGAGCCTGAGCTATGTGAGACCCTGTTTCAAATATCAATCAATCAATCAATCAATCAATAGTTTGCTTCTTTACCTCTAATGAAACACCTTTGGCAGCCGAATTGAGGAACATTCTAGACCAGCACATCCCACTAAGGGGTGGACTCTAGCTGCCAGCAGTTCTTCTGAGCAGTATCTAGTGCCCCTGTCTCTCCTTGGATGGCTTCTAGATGTCACTGATGTCACTGATAGTATTATAGAATTAATACCATCCATCTTGTCATGACGGTTCCCCATGGCTTTTATTTGCATCAAGGAAGGGAGGAAAATGAAAGGAATAAACTACTCTCAGAACAGAAATATCTATGTCCTGCTGGGGAGGAAGCACAGACATCCAGTCCTTCAGCAGCAGCTTCAGAAATAGCCCAGACAACAGGCCTACCATGAAGACAAACAAAACATCTCATGGGAGAGGAAGGGGGTGCTGTCCTGGGCACCTGAGGGATGCTCCTCCCTTGTACTGCACATGCTGAGTAGAAAGAAGGATTGGAGCTGAGAGAATGCCCTCATCTTAGCATATCAACAGAGAATAAGCTACTCATACCAAGATTCCCACAGATCACAAAAGCATCAAATCTACTAAGAACAAGATTACTCACACAAAGAATGAGAAGATGAATGCTGGAAGGGATCCATTGGTTCTTTAATAAAAGTCTTAATTCCCCTGGAGCCAGAATGACTTGCCTTAAAATAACCCATTTGCATGAGTGAGAAGAAAAAATGATTACTGCCTGCCAGCCAGGTATGAGGCCCTGGCACATACATCACTGTAGAGAACCGTGACCCTTACTGACCCATGGCAATCACCCGCTGCAGTGAGTGAGCAGGGGAGACCCAGGTTCATACAAAGTCCAAGCACTCTCTGTTGCATAGGATTTAAGAGTCTGTTTATTCTGTTCACTGATGGATTATAAAATCATTATGGAACAATCCATGGCCCACAGAAAGAGCTTCCAGGATGAAGAGGGTTGAAACAATGCTAACTAACATAGGAAAAGCATGCATCCACACAGGCTGGCCTTAACGTTCTATCCAGCTTTAAAGTAATTTGACAAGAATATCACCAAATTGACGTCCAAATTCACCAAGTGAACATCCAAAACCTTAAAGTCTAGGCAAATTAAGAGAAGTCCCACAACAAAGCATTTTGATTGAGACAGCAAAATTGGCCCTAAAAATTAATAGTCTGTTGTGGCTTTACAAACTATAAGACTATTTCATAGCAGTATACATTTAAAACTGGTTTTGAAGGCTAGCTCTTAAAATGCTGAGAGTAATGGAATTTAAACTCTCACTCCAGCTTTGGTCTACAAATGAAACTGTTAGGACTCTCTGACAAGAAAAGTAAAAATATGGTCTAAGAGATTCCCTTATCTTCTCTCAATGGTATCCAGTAATATACTGTTTCTAATATGATTTTGGATATTTGCCATCCAACATTCCTACAGCAGCCCTAGGTGAGAGATGAGCATCATATATAAATTCCCATCCCCCCGGCCCCCCTCTGGCAGATCCCCCCTAAATCAGTTTTGAGAAATTTCTTAAAGGGCAGCTTTTTCTATCAAAGAGAGAAAATTCAACCTAAATTACCCTTTAAAACAAACAAACAAAAATCTAACGGCTTATGATCTGTAAATCCCTGTCAGACAAGGTATGATATGTCCAGCACTCTTGTTCTTGATCACTTTAGTCTCTGTTATGATTTGGATGTCACATGTTTAAATACTTGGTCTCTCCCCAGATGGCGGTACTGTTTGGGGAGGCTGTGGAACCTTTGAGAAGTGGGAACAAGGGAGTCAGTTTGCTGGGGTGGACCTTAAAGGTTACATAGTGCAGCCTTGATTCTGGCTGGAGTCCTCTGCTTCCTAGTACAGAGTTAGGAGCAGACCTGGCCAGATTCTACCAACCTGGACAGGAATTGTTCCAGCCCACATGCCTTTCCCATTGCTGAACTGAGAACCAAAAGAAAACCTTCCTCCTTTACAAACATATCTCACTATCTTATGACTCTGACCAGGTCTTGTGTAATCCTTATGCCAAACACCAGATAGAACAATCATCGTTGTTCTTCTCAGAGCCCTGTGTCATCTTCTCTTAAGTCCCTGGGAGGATGTGACCACAGCCCATCCAGAGAATGCTAAACTAGAACATCAAGAGATGCCCAGAAGTCACAAAGGCACTTGCTTAAGCCACAGATACTAAGAGACAGAGAATCAGGACTCAAACAGAAACCACAGATTCCAAAATAGTGACGAATCATTTCAAAATGTAGGAGTGAATCACAAGTCTTTCAAACAGAATCTCTTGGCCACAAATAAAGTGTGAAATATTTAACAACTGCCTACAGGGCTTCAAAGAGAGTCAGGTTCCTCTTACAAAACAAAGTTTGTAAAATCAAACAAGGTTACCATTATCTAAATAAAAATCCCTTTTATACTGCTAACTGGCTTCTCACCATGTGGAAAGTCAGAATCTTGTACTTGACATAGAAAGGAAAAGCTTTTTGCCCTATTTTTGTCCCTATAATAATGTAAAGTACCAAATCCTATTTCTTAAGAACCTCCAGTGTGTGCTATTGCGCTGGCTATTGGAAACTCTAAAATGACACCTATTATTCAGTTAGGGATTATGATCTTGAGCAGTAAGGTTTTTTTTTTATAATAAGAAAAATAAAATTAAAAATAGATTTACCACAGCCTCTTTAATGAAACTAGCAGCTCTCTCAAGCTTACAGAGAAAATGATATATTTGAGGGATTGCTTTATATATTGACCTGAGAAGTACTGTTTTAAAATTTTCACTAACATTCCCCTTTGGAGGAAGTGCACATTGTTCACATGTGGGAACACACACACACACACACACACACACCCTCCAATCCCCCACTGCAGGGATAGTCAGGCAGTACACAGGATCCCACCAGAACAAATCCCCTGGAACTTTGCATTCTTGAGAGCCAGGGAACAGCAGGTGAAGCCTAGCAGATGTGTGACAAGTATGGAAATGAGTCAGCCTAGTACTGTCCAGGAGAACTTCTGGGGACAATATATAAAATTCCACACATGGGCCCTCCACTTCAGTAGTCATTCATTCCATGTGGCCACAGAGACCAAGGAAGCAGATTTTTAATGTAATTTAATTTCAATTCGTTAAAGTAGTCACAAGTGACTAGTGACTGCTGAATTGGAAGATAGTCTGGATGCTGCTCTTAAGAGTTCTCCCCAGCATGGTGGATGTCTTCCTTCATATTGTGTATCCCAGCATAGACTGCTACCTACAGTTCTCCAAACAGGCCTGTGCTTTCTACTCTGGGTTCTTGCTGACCCCTTAAAGCATACTCCTGGTCATGCACTCTAAACGTAGGCAGTCATGTCTTCTGGGAAGCCTCTCCTAGTTTTTCTCTATAAATACAACACTCAAGAGGCCAACTTTCTTCTCCTTTCCCACTGGTTTATAGGCCACAGCAAGTCCCTTCCACCATACAAGGCAGCACAGTATTGGTGGAGAGAACATATATTCTGCAGACAGCTGTCCAGCATAAATCCTGTCTTTGGCATATGCTCATTGCCATCTCCCTGACCTCATGAAGCTATGCCCTCTTTCCAAACCCCAATGCTCCATCTGTAAAATGTGATTATTAATGGAAGCTTCCCTTTCTGATTGTTGTAAAGAGTACAGAAATGATGGGACACAGGCAAATCATTAGCACAGTGCTTGGCAAGCAGCAAAGACTCAATAAAATTGATCACTCATTCTTATTTTTCATTATTAGAGTTATTAGAGTGTGTACCTATAAGTATGGACTAGGTTTTTGCCATACCTGGAACCCACTCCTAACATACAGCAAGTACTCGTTAAAGATTAAAGTTATTAACAATGCCTCCAGTGGATGGACACCAAGCCTGAGCTCAGTTCTAAGGAGTTTCCTAATGCTGAGCAACTAGACTCTGAAGGTAGTACTCTAAAGCTATAAGTACATTTCAGAAGAAGTAAGCAGGGGAAGTGGGGTGAGATCACAACTCCAACACTTATGCAGGGCTAACTCAAGCTGCACAGAAAGTGGTTTCCTCCATCCTGACTGCCTCTCCTACCACTACCCAACCCTCTAACCAGGCCAAATTTGTAGGAAAAAAAAAATATATATATATATATATATATATATAAGCACTGGAAACAAACCTCATCATGCAGATTAGGGTACAAAGTAAATGTAAGGTCTAACATTAGCCTATAAAAAAGAAAGAGTACTCTCCCTCCTTCTAGGTTACCCCACCCTTTCCTTTCCTAGATGGCTACCTGGCTCTAGGGGAAAACCTTCCAACTTACTAGAACATCCTTATAACCCTGCATTACCACTGTGCTCTGGAGGTGTTTGTTCCTGGCCCTGAAAGATGGGCTCTCCTGAGGCTCTTCTAGGCTGCTTGGTTTTATTGAAGGCAAATATGGATGAACAGCAGGTGAAACAAGCATTAAAAGTGATTAAATGTTCAATATACAGCCTTCCAGCCCATGTGGACTCCCAAGGAGACTGTTCATTTCCCAAATTCGCAATTTTTGGCTGTCTTCTGCTGGAAGTGATCTGGCACAGCTGCAGGGCCACGAGCTAAAAAACTAGCAAAGTGGGGGCTCACAGCACACAGCAAGCACTTACTTCTCAAAGAACTTTCCTCCTGGCATGCTTCGGGCAGAGAAGGAGTTCAGCAGTTCTGGCTAGAGGGGAGAGGCAGCCTGGAGTGCAGAATGCATAGCCTATGCAGGAAGCTAAAAGCCTACAGATTGGGGTAACAGATCAGAAACAGCTGCCAGAAGGCTGGGACAGGCAGTTGCCTTCTAGGTGAATCTGGCTCTCTTTCCTCTCTGGCCTTCCATTTCTCCTTTATATAGTCAGAGGGTAGTTTCTACCTTCTCTCTCTCTCTCTCTCTCTCTCTCTCTCTCTCTCTCTCTTCTCTCTCTCTTTCTCCCTCTTCTTAAAGCAGGAACTTCTTTCTGTTTAAATTCTGGGTCCTATTGATAGAGTCTTCACCCTGACCTCCAATCTCAGAATCCAGGAAGTGCAGGGCACAATGTTAGGAAGTCACATTATCAGATAACATCAATCACATCAAGCTCAACTATTTCAGGCTATTACCTGTGACAGACCTCACCTTGCCTGTTTATCAGGAAAAGCCAAGAAAAAGGTATGTCCTAGTTTCCTAAGCTTCTCTTCAAGGAGATTCTGACTCTGCCAAACAATGTCAAAGCCTCGGCTGCTCTACATGACCCCTTCATCCTGCCAACCTGGACCACATGAAAGATGCCTACACATCATTTGACAAGTCCTGCTGCCAGCTTGAGGAGCAACCTTACTCATATCTTCTGTGTGATGACCCTGAGGAAATACTTCCCAGAAGATTTCACCTCAATAATACGGGCCCCTTATTAACCACAGCTGTTTTCCAACCCCAACCAAACAGCTTCCATTGTCCCAGCAAAACACAAAAGGATTCACATCCACAGATTCTTAATTCAAAATACCAGGAAAACAACCTTGATAAGAGTCCATTGCTTCCCTTAGAAACCTTACAGGCCAGGCATCATTGTCTTTATTTCTTTCAGCATTATCTTCGAATCTCCCACAAAGGCTCATTATATATCATTGAGCACTCAATGACTTTTCCAGACTGAGTTCCAACTACTGTCACAATCTTTGCAAAACAGAAAACAGAAACAAAACAAAAAACAAAAAAGCATAGCTCTATCGCCAGGGCCAAGAAGTGGGGGTGGGTGGGTAGGGGAGGAGGGTGGGGGGGGCGGGGGATCCGGAGGGTATAGGGGACTTTCGGGATAGCATTTGAAATGTAAATGAAGAAAATATCTGCCCAGCCAGAGCACCCGCGCCTGGCCATCCTTCCTCTGAGCCCAGCGGACACAGCTAGGGAAACCCCAGGACTTTAAGAACGCATTGGGGTTACGCGTGAGTGCAGAGGTGGATTTGGGAGCAGCGGGTCAGCAGTTCCCCCCACGGGCAGGATCCGAGAACTCCGCCCCACCGGAGGCTGGGCCTCTCCCAGCCAGAGCACCCGCGCAGCGCCATCTTTCCTCTGAGCCCAGCGGACACAGCTAGGGACACCCCAGGACTTTAAGATCGCATTGGGGTTACGAGTGAGTGCAGCGCAGAGGTGGTTTTGGGAGCAGCTGGTCAGCAATTCCCCCCAGGGACAGGAACTGAGAACTCCGCCCCACCGGAGGCTGGGCCTCTCCCAGCCAGAGCACCCGCGCCGCGCCATCCTTCCTCTGAGCCCAGCGGACACAGCTAGGGACACCCCAGGACTTTAAGATCGCATTGGGGTTACGCGTGAGTGCAGAGGTGGTTTTGGGAGCAGCAGGTCAGCAGTTC
>LR749499.1:3454260-3630094 GCA_902729485.2 Mus minutoides | reverse complement strand
CAACCCTATAGGTGGAAGAATAACCATGAACTAACTAGTACCCCCTGGGCTCGTGTCTCTAGCTGCATATATAGAAGAGGATGGCCTAGTTGGCCATCAGTGGGAAGAGAGGCCCCTTGGTTATGCAGACTTTATATGCCCCAATACAGGGGAACACCAGGGCCAGGGGGTGGGAGCGGGTGGGTAGGGTAGCAGGGCCAGGAGGGGGGAGGATATAGGGAACTTTCTGGATAACACTTGAAATGTAAATGAAGAAAATATCTAATAAAAGTTGAAAAAAAAAAAAGAAAAGAAAATATCTAATAAAAATTGGAAAAAAATGTCAATCAGAGACTTAGTAAATAACAAAATAACTCAGTAGTTAGGAGTAATTGTTGCCCTTCTAGAGGATATAGGTTCCATTCCCAGCACCCAATATGTGTCTCACAACCTTCTGTATCCAATGACCTTTCCACATTCCACAGGTATAAAGCATGCATGTTGGTGCACAGACATATATGCAGGCAATCACACATAATGTACTTTTGTTGCTGCTGCTGTTGTTTTTTAAGTCAAGATAGAAGAAAAGGAAGAAAGCAAGGACAAAGGAAGAAGTGGAAAAGGGAAATGGTCAAAGGTAGAGAGTTGCTATATATCCTAGGTTAGACATCAACAATGACCGAACCATAACCATTTTAGGCATAACCTTTGCTCTACTCAATCTTTTTACACTTTTCTCTCAAGAATTATTTTGGAACAAAACCCTAGCACACTATAATCTGGGTCATAAGTATTTATTTAACATACACTGCTGCCCTCTCTGGTTCCTGTCATCTGGAAGCTTAATCTAGAATCTTGATCAAATTATGTCCCTTCAAGACACACAACATCTGGCTGCAACTGCTTAGTCTTTCTTTATTAATATGATCATTTTTAACATTCTTACCCATCTTCCAAAATATCTCACATCTATACAGTTATATATTATTACTCTTAGCAGCCATCAATGTAACTATGAACACTCAGAAATTTATTGAACAATTCTAGATTACTATTTCTAAGATCAGAATTTCATAAGAAGCAGATTTCACAGACTAACGTTGGTGAAAAAAATAGATTCATGCTGGGCCTTTAGGCTCTTCTGTTCTTTTAAACAAAATATAGAGCTGATGAGATGGTTCAGAGGGTGAGAGCTCTTTAAAAAGTCTGAGCAGCATGGCCAAGATTACCTGTAAATAGGGGAGGGGCAGGTGTTTTACTCAGCTCTAAGTTGGAAAACTTAGCAAACATGTGCCCAGAACAGTGGAGAAGAAAAATACATAGCTGCTAATTAAAAAGTAAACCAGGGGTCTCCTGACATACAGTAGAATTCCAGATAGATGTACATGTTGTAGAATCTAGTCTTTTAGAAAGTCCCAACCACTTTTCTTGGTTATACACCAAGATTGCATGCCAGGAGAGCAAACATTCCTTACTGTTCGCTGTTTTACATTTCATCATTAAGAAGAGGGAATTTCCTGTGATATATGTGATGTTGGGGTGTCTTCTTCTAGCACTTCCCTGAGACACTGTCTCTCACTAAACCTAATGTTTATTCTTTATACTAGGATGGCTGGCAGGAGCTGCTGGGCTAGAGTTACAGGTTCTCCAGCCATGTCCAGCTTTTGTATGTGAGTTGTTGGGATTTTAATTCAGGTCCTCAGGCTGGTACAGCAAGAACTTGTACCCACTAAACTATTTCCACAGTCCCACATTTTGCTTTTTTTTTTTTTAAGGCCAAAGACCCAGTATGATTCAATTTTTTTCAGTAGTGTGATGAGTGAACCTGACAGACAAGGAGACAATAAGACTTCAAAGCCCAAAAAGACCATAGCCTGTCATCCAGAAAGGATAGAGAATCATGTCAGACCCTTCTTTTCAGAACATATGTGCTAAACCCCAGCCAATGAATTGGTATTAATTTCAGTCTCAAGGTGGGGCTCAGCCTTATGTCTTCGGAAAGGACCCTATGTTGTAAAGTGATGGTGTCAACTTGATGGCACTGGAGAATGCCTAAAGAATAGCAAAGAAAGTATTACCTTTGGGGATTCCAGAAGACTAGCATGTGGGGCAGTAGAGTGAAGAAGACCTACTCTCAAAGTAGGCAGCACCATCCAATAATCTCAGGCTACGTGCAACAGAAACATGGAAGGAGGGGAACTTCTGGCTCATCTTTCTGGATGTATTCTTACGTAGCCCTTGGATATCAGGCTCCTGGTTTGATGCCTTTGGATTCTTGAACTTCTATTTCAGCCTCCTGAGCCCTGAGGCTCCAGCTACTGGACTTAGTCAGCTACCAGTTTCCCAGGCACCCTATCTTGCATAAGACAACCACTCTGGTACCTTGAACCTTCTTTAAGTGTGAAAGCCAGCTACCCAATAAGTTCCCTTTTACAGGTAGGTAAACATTATACTAATTCCATTCTCCAGAGAACCTGACCTAGAGAACCAAAACATCTATCATGAGCAGTTCCTAAGACCCATATTCACACCATCATATCCCTTTTTAACAAGAGGAATCATTCAATGACTATTTGTTGCACACCCATCTTGGAATATAACTCTGAATAAAGCAAAAATACACGCCCTCATTGCTCATTGTTGCTCACTGTGCCCTTATAGTAACTAATCCTTGCTGGCAGGACCCTGCAGTACTTAAAAGGCTAAAAGGCTCACAAAATGATTCAGCTGAGCTTCACCGAGCTGAGAAACAACCTCACACCATCCCATCAGCACTGCTTGCCAAGTTTGGGGGGGGGGAAAGAAGAAGGGGGGGTCAGTCTGCACTAGCACCAAAGGAGAAAGGTATATAAGGAATGGTCCCCAACTTTAGGAAGGGGATGGGGCATTAGCAATAAAGATAGCTAGTCAGATTCATATAGAAGATATCTCAAGACTGTTCCAAATATATAGTCCAACTAGACAGTAGAAGGAGCACCTCCCAGGGGCACAAGTGCTTTGGAAATGTTTACCTCCCAGATAGCTGAATATTCCTCTGGAAAAAGAGACATAAAACTGTTTCCAACAGAATGAGCTATGAGATAGATCTAAGGATCCACTTCCCTCCTGGGGACTTAGTAGGTCTAAACTAAAAGACTGAGAGGAAGTTTGGTGATCTCTCTGAATCTAAGGAGTAATAACAGAATAATCTACTGGATGTCACCAAACAGTACCAGACACAGAAAGTCCTTCAGAACCTCACATTGAACCCATTTCCAGGCCCATGTAAAAAAGCTACCCATGGGAAGAACAGAATAGAGCCATGAGCTTGGAGCAGGCTGGCATTTCTACTTTTAGCCCTATAAGAGCAGGCAAGTTTTCTTACATAGCCAAGCAATGGTGACTTGCAAAGGTTTCTGTGTACATTTCAGAGAACAAAAGTGAGAACACTTTACACATTACCTGGCACACCACAGGCTGCCCAAGAAGCTTATGTCTCAATTTGCTTTTTATTTTGCTTGCTTTTGTGGTGTTAAGGATCAAACGGAGGGCCTTGTGGATATTAACCAAGTGTTCTCCATAGCAGTATATTTCTTTCATATAGGTGCTTGCATGTAGAGGCCAGATTTGGATGTCCAGTAGCTTCATCAATCTCTCTCTACCATATTTTTTCAGACAGGGGCTTTTGCTGAGTCCACAGCTCACCACTAACTGGCATACCAGCAAACTAAATATCCATCCACCTGTCTCAGGACCCCCAGCTAGGGTCACCATGCTCATCTTCTATGTAAGATCCTCGGTTCTTATGTTTGCACAAGGGCAAGTACTTTATTTACTGAGCCATCTCCCCAGCTGCTGAATTTGTTTCCTTTAGTGCATATTGTTCAAAATAAAAGGGGGGTGAGGAGACAAGGTCCCTTTAAAACTAGCTGTCAGATGAGCTGGTATGTCACTATCTGTATTCCCTCTATCCTCCAATTTTTGTTTTGCCAAAAGCAAGCAGAAAAAACTAAAGACACATCTTAAAGTCAGGTTCAGAGGGCAGAGTACAGAGGTCTCTGGGAGAGAGCTCTGCATGGCTCATACATGCCCTTTATTCCAAGCTGGCTGCCAGAAGCATGGGCTCCTCACAGGCAATAGAAAATCCATTATGAGTTTTTGATATCCAGCTAGTATGGAGACCCCAAAAGGCTACAATTCAAAAGATGTAAGCAATAAATATCCCCACAGGACACAGAGTCACAAGAAATGTGGTCAGGAGCATAAGAAGCTGAATTAAATGTGCATCCAGGGAAAAGTGAGAAAGAAATGCTTACTTAAATCTTTCCCAGAGTGATTTAGAGGTCAGTGTAAGACATTAGGACTCAGGGCTCTCCTGGACAAACAAAGTACTTATTTTAAATAGAAATTAATGATTGATTGGGTTGGAAGGCAATTCTGGCCAATCACGTGGCAGATCTTGCCTTTGTTGCTATAAACCACATCACGGAACCTAGGCAGCATACACTTGTCACATCCTGGGCATGAAGAAGTATGCCAGCTTCTAGAGAGCTGACTTTGTAAACTCACACCTAGACCTGTGTGTGCCACACAATGCTGATGATAGATGACTGTGCTTGCTGCTTTGAGAATAGTGCCTCTGGAGCCTATGGGAACCAGGCCACTGTGAGGACCTCTGGCAGTAAGGAAAATACACTTTGGTAAAACAGTAGGCACAAAACACAGAACAATCTAAATGTTTACCTCCTACCGTGGTCTCTAATAGTACAAAGTGAATCATCCCCCCACCCGTAAAGGCTTCTGGAAGTTGTGCTAGTGGGACACAGAAAGACTTCCTGGCTCAGAGGGTTCATATCCACCTCAGGCTTCATAGGATCCATGTAAGCATTCTTGACCTGGTGCAGCTCAGACAGGACCAGGCTCCTAAGGCATATCAAAGCTTCAGGTTTGGGGGACTAAGAGGTGTATAGACTTTGTTCATTCTACAGATGATAATCTGAGCTCAGGGCACTGGAGGGATGTCTCAGCACATTCATTGAGACAGGTCTGGAATACAATCCCTGATAGCATATGTTAGATATGAAATACACCCAATGGCCCATTTGTTAAAGGCTGTGACCTCCAGCTGGCAGAAGAGGGTGGAACCTTTAGAACTTAAGAGCCTAATAGACTAAAGTTAGGTAATCTGGTACATGACCTTAAAGTTGGTCTGTTGAGACTATGGCCTTTCAAAGTCTCTTGCTGTTTTGTTTTGTTTTTTGAGACAGAGTTTCTCTGTATAGCCCTGGCTGTCGTGAAACTCACTTTGTAGACCAGGCTGGCTTCCAACTCAGAAATTCGCCTGCCTCTGCCTGGGATTAAAGGCGTGTGCCACCACGTCTGGCTGTCTCTTGCTTTTGATTTCCAGCTGCCATGAGGTAAACAGTTATTCCACTTGGCATTCATACTATAATGTGACACATGAACAGACAAGAAGCAACAAGTTAAGTGACCTTGGGCTTTTCATTATTATAAGGTAGTTGACTTAGATATTGTATCACAGTAAAAGCTAAGAAACAGGAGCATCAAATGCTGCAAGCCCTGACCCATACGCACACTGATAAGCCCAGGAGAAATACAGAACCAACAGCAAAGCCCTGGAAAAATACACAAGAGAAAAGATACTGACAGTTGAGCATCAGATCCTGTAACATCCTCAACCAACATTTCTAGAACTTTCTTCAATGGACTCTTTACAAAGTATCATCCCTAAGGCTGGAGAGATGCCTCAGTATGTGCTTAAGAGATCCTGCTGCTCTTGCCAAGATTTATTCCCAGCACCCACATCAAG
This sequence comes from Mus minutoides, assembly GCA_902729485.2. Taxonomy (NCBI): domain Eukaryota; kingdom Metazoa; phylum Chordata; class Mammalia; order Rodentia; family Muridae; genus Mus; species Mus minutoides. The sequence continues at coordinate 3,624,306 of LR749499.1, read as the reverse complement.
CCACTCAAAAACCACCTACAACTCTAGCTCCAAGGAACCTGACACCTTTTTCTTGTCTCTGCAGATACTAGCATGCATATAATGCACATGCTACACTCAGATACACAATAATGCATAAAAAAATAATCTCTTGTATGTCATCTCATGTATTTGTTCTTGGCTTTGGCGGTTTGGATGAAAATGGCCCCGTTAGCTCATAGGCACTGTCACTATTGAGAGGTGTGGGCTTGCTGGAGTAGATGTGGCATTGTTGGAGGCAGTGAGTCACAAGACTTTGAGGTCTAAAATGTTCATGCTATGTCTAGTACAACACTCTCTTCCTGCTGCCTGCAGAACCAGATGTAGACCTCTCAGCTACATCTCCAGTACCATGTCTGCCTGTGTGCCACCATGTTTCCTACCATGAGAATAATGGACTAAATCTCTGAACAGTAAGTGAGCCCAAATTAAATGCTTTCCTTCAGAAGAGTTCTCTTGGGTTTCTTCACAAAAATAAAACCTTAGCCAGGCATTGGTGGTGCACTCCTTTAATCCTAGCACTTGGAAGGCAAAGGCAGGCGGATTTTAGTTGAGGCCAGCTTGGTCTACAGAGTGAGTCCCAGGACATCCAGGGCTACACAGAGAAACCCTGTCTCGAAAAACGAAACAAAACAAAACATCAAAAAACAAAAAACTCTAAGAAAACTCTTTGAAAAACCTTCCGACTAAAATAAGCATCAAGCAGACTGGGGTTTCACACGAAACTTGGTTTATGGTGATTTGTAAAATATGCAAGATACAGTGAGAAGATGGAAATCACCATCCTGAGTGGTCCATAAAGGACACACAAATCAATCTGTGAATGAAAGACAAATATACTATCTGTATTATGCTTATAACAGAATTCTGGCTTTAAGTGAATGGAAATCTTGTTACACAGTACCATATGGATGAATCTACAGGACATTATACTAAGTGAGAGCAGCCAATTACCAAAGGACACATATTAACTGACCTCACTCTTATGAGATACTTCCAGTAGTTATATCACAGGGGAAGGTAGTTGCCAGAGGCTAAAGAAAGGGGAGAATGTTTAATGGGCATAGCTTTTCAATTTTGCAAGATCAAAAGAGTTCTTGAAATTGAGTGCACAGCAGTGTGAATTACTTAACACTTCTTAATGGCACAATTAAAAATGGTTAAGATGGCATATTCTTTATTACATATAAATTTTAGAAAACATTTTAAACCAACAAAATTATGACTAGCCTCAGCGGCGGTGGGCGGGGGGAGTGTATAGGGGTCTTTGGGGGTAGCATTTGAAATGTAAATGAAGAAAATATCTAATAAAAAATAAAAAAAATTATTATGATAATGTACATGACTCAGATAAATGTCTGCTTCTGTCTCCACTTTCAGGACAAGAAATAAGGATGAGGACAGGGCTGAGAAACATCTCAGTGGTAAAGATCCACTGACTGCTCTTGCAGTATCCTGGGTTTGGTTCCCAGCATACATGTGGCAGCCCCTAATCATCCACAACTTCAGTTCCTGTGGATCAGACATCTTCTGGCCTCCACTCCACTGGTACCAAGTATACACGTGGTAGACATTATGCAGATAAAACATGTCAAAACACTTAAAAGGAATAAATAAAGGAGTACTAAGGGTTTGTTTTGCTGGGACCCAGAGACATGCAGCTCCTACGACATAAGTCTGTTAGTCATGAACCCTGGAGTTCCAATGTCCTAATGCTAAACCAGCTGGTAACCAAAAGCCACTTAACTTCTCTGGTATTCATTGTCCTAAGCTGTTCAGTGGACAGCAGAACCACAAACTTCAGAGGGAATAGTATTCTCAAGATAGCTGTGTGAGAAGGAGCTCACTGCTCTGACAACACTATATCAACTCACTGCGGTCTCCATCAGCTGGAAAGGTTCATCTATTGGGGCAAGTGGCCCCATAAGTTATATTAGCCCACAGCTCTCACGGGTCTGCTGCATATTATCCATGGGCACAGCCCACACCTACACACACTCTGCAAGGAATCTGGGGTGTGAGGCCCATGCTTCCAGACGTTCTCTGGAGACTCCATCTCGGAAGCTGAAGATGAGGCTTCCTAGCCTCCCAACATTATCTCTGCAGCAGCAATGTCCTTTCCTGTTTCATCTCCTCCCACAACACTCATTCCCCTCTGCAGAGTGAAGAAAGATCAAGAACCACAGCCTCCTCTTGGTACTACTGCCACTTAAATCTGCAAAAAGAGAACAGCTGACTATATCACCTTTATAGTCTAGTACAGCTACTACCTGGGCCAAGAATCCTAAGCGCGCGCGCGCACACACACACACACACACACACACACACACACACACACACACAGCCTACAATTTACCTGCAAATGCACAAGGAATCAGCTATAGTGAATGAGAGCATACTGCCACAGAATAAATCTAATCTGGATCTGGATCAGCTGTGCAACCTCAGGCCTTTCACCTGCAGAATGTGCAGCCACTCTAGACATCTTTTTCCTCAGGCTTGATGTCATTCTCAGATCCTCCTCCCCACCACCTGTTCCGGCATCTACGTTCTTGCACCAGCCAATAAATGTTTTAGCTGCTAAAACCCTTTAGCCAGGTCCTCCCTAATTGAAAAGGTAATGAAAAGAGTAATCATACCTATAAATAACACAGAAGAGATCTTAGTGAAACCATTTCCACATAGTCAAGTCCTCTGACTTCCATGAGTTCATTCTGAGTGAAGGAGGTAAAGGGCCACACACCATGAGACAACATCACTGGAAGGCCATAGCAGAGAATGTGTAACATTGTACAAAACAAAGGAAGACTCTCCTCACTATACCTAGGAGCATGCTGAGAAGATGCATGCCATCTCTGAGGAAACAGCCTCTAACCACATCAAGAACAACCCACAGAGCATCCCCCAGGGAACAGTCGCCTGAGCAGTTCGGTCCTTGAGCAATACAAGTTTATGTTTTCTTCTTCTTTTTCCAGTATTGAAATGTGTATCCCCCTCCACAGCTATACCATGCTTCTTCTTGACACAGTAACTGCCACCACAGCCATGGGAGATGAAGCTGGACACCAGGAAAGACAGAGTTAAGCAAGAGGCCAAATTTCAGCTCAAATTCACATTTTCAGTGGTCACATGGTATTATGCCTGCACTTCTTGTTACAAAGCAGAAGCTCTTTTTCGTTAATATGGTAAGTCTATTAATGAATAAAGGCCTGCACAAGGTCAAAATTAGCAGAAGTAAACATAATTAAGATGTTACTGATGAGTAATGTCCCTTTTATAGCACATATGGATTGGAAGCCCCATGTATTTAGTGTTTACCATATGACATTATGCGAAGCATTTCCTAGTCATCTTTTTTAATCCTTATTATACCACAAGTGCGTGAGTGTGAGTGTGTGTGTGTTGAAGACTAAATCCAGGATTTTATGCATACTAGGCAAGCACCCTCCACTGAGCTCCAAACCTAACCCTTGATTTTGTTCTTAGTGTTTCTTATGTTTCTTTGTTTCTTTGTTTGTTTGTTTGCTACGTAGCCTAGGGTGGCCTTGAATACATCCTCCTCCTGTCTATTCCTCTCATTCTGAGATTAAAAGTGAACATCACCATCATCTCATTATTATTGTTAGCTTATAATAGACAAATGTAAAACACATCAGTCAGTGTGCTTGCCCAAGTAAGGGCGTAGGTACCCCCCCATACACACTTTTTTTTAATTTCAAGAGTAAGTTACTGCTCCAAGCTTTCCATAGCACACAGTGGCACAGAACAAGATCAAGTTATTAGAGATCAAATCTCACTCACCCAGCACAAAGCTGCTTGATCTTAAGCTGAACACCTATATCAGTCTCCCCCTGCTCTTTTCTAAGATTAACATAACTTCATTGGGTTAACAAAGACAATAAGATACATGTTGCAGAGTAAGCTATGTTGCCTTCTTTCAGTGCCAGCTGACCTCACTCACCAGTACTTGCTTCCAAGAAGCACTCTGATCATGCCTGGATATATCACCTCTTCTAAAAGACTTGAGGCTGGTCAAGTTTAAGAAATAAGTAGCTGCAAGAAGAAGAAGGAGGAGGAGGAGGAGGAGGAGGAGGAGGAGGAGGAGGTAGAAGCAGCAGAAGAAGCAGAAGCAGCTTTCAAAAGGTTGAAAATGATGGGTCCTGAATTTGAAGATATCAAAAGCACCCTAGGGTTCTAAGGTACATAGAAATTCTCTGCCATGCTCATACCTGACAGCAGCTTGGCTCAAAGGCAAAGTAAATATGTAGCCTCCAATTGTCAGTCCAACAAGAGGAATGTCTCAATGTCTCCAGGTGGTGGTGGGGTATGTGCATAAGTAATGGGCATTGTTCAGCTTCAGCTTCAGCAAGCACTGCAGGTTCCCCTGATTCTCACACTGCCTGGCTACTGTCTGTAGGACTAACAGATGCAGAGAGAAGAAAGCTGAGATCACAGAAAGATAGGGAACTCTTCAGATCACTGATGACCCTTCAAGCCTTGTTTCAAGCTCCTTGCATGTGAAACAGTTCTCTTCTAGCTCAGCATGCTTAACTCTAATGCTACAATGTCTACAACGAAGCCAATGTCCAAGGAGGACTTGGGAGGCTCTATTCTCCAGAGAGATACAATAAAGATTCAATGAACACAATGAAATAGCCCATGCAAGATACCAATACAAGCAAGAGGGGAAATAGGAAAGTAAACACTGACTAGCTGCCTGTTGCTATTGAAAGCTGCATGGGTATGATAATGTTGGCTTTTAAGTCTAGAAAATCTAAAACTCCCCTTGCTGTTTCAGAAATGCATACCTATGTGTGTGCCTCAGGGAAAGACTGGGAATTCCCTGAGAATAAGGACAATGCCTTTACATTACAGTAGCTTTCATGCCACACACAGATTAGATACTCAAATACTATATACATGGATGTGTGGGTACTAGGTAAGTGAATGGATAGGCAAGTGGATGGCATGGGCAGATGGGTGGGTGAGTGGGTAGATGGGGAAAAAAATGGATACTCAAACTGCCTTTGAAAGCTAAATGTCTGCCTTGAGTTAGCAGGAGGAATTAACATCAGGATTTAACTAGTCAATCAAAGTCTACAGCTTTTCCCCAGAGGCTCTTGCCTACATCCCCCCCCATACTTACTCACAGAATCTAAAGTATTCCCTATCCTACAGTCTCCGAGCCAGAAAGTCTTATCTAAATTTCAGCTGTGCTTACATGGGGCTCATCCTTTGGGCCCATCTCTCTGGTTCTCCTACCAACTATCTCTCTTGATTACTTTCACCCGATTCTGCTCCTAACATGAATTCCTGACCCTACCTCATGTCACTTCATGGCTTCCAAATTAGCCATGTTTACTGCATAGCTATCACCAGCACACAACACACTGGAGGCAAGTCTGTACCCTAAAGTACTACTGACCTCTGCTGTAGACTGCAGTGGTAACCACCTCCATGCAGGAGTATTGCTTCTCTGCTTTCTACTCTGTAACCAGGTCTGCAATGAAACTGACTCACATTTAAATCTAACTCAGTAAAGGAACTGGGAATATCATCAAACTCACAAGATGCAAGAGTTTGTTCTACCCAATGAGACTGCAGCTCAGCAGAGCTTGACCTTCTCTTCTTCCCACCCTAACTTTAAAATAATTTTAACCATCACAAAAAAAAAAAAAAAAAAAACCAAAAACCAAAAAACAAAAACAAAAACTCATTTTGTTTAATTTGTCTGGAGATATGACAGAACATCTTTTGAAGATTGTTGTTTTTTTGTTTTTTCAAAGTGGCACTGACATAACGTCATGGTAATAAGTGTCTTTAATCTAAATGAGTCATTTGGTGGGGACAGTGAGTTTGCAAAACTGCACATGACTTGATCCCTGCAGGAAGGTAAGAGGGAGGGGAGAAAGAGGTATTCTGTTGGTCGCTGACAAACATTTAGAACAATGAGATCTTGGTTTTTGCAGCATGATTCATTGTAGTGCATATGGAAAACAGAGGTAAACAAGCTGATTAAAAATTCTGAGGTCAGTTCTCCATGAGCAAGAACCTAGTCACAGCACTTCCCTGCTGTAAGATATAAGATAGGTCATCAATAGGGTAGACCAGACAGCCTGGCCTTGGTTAAGTCACCCCGGGTTCTGAGGTTTAAATCAATACATGTCTCTAGGTTGACCCAGAACTTGGCGCATAGTAAGCATTCAGTATCACAGTTATTACAATTTAGAGAAAGCCTTGTAGAGATTGGTCCTATATTGTAGTACTAGTCAGATGTGACTTTTGAAATTTAATTTAAATGAAATTTAAAACTTAGTTCCTCCTCAGCACAAGCTTCCTTGCAAAGATATTCTAAGTAGCCATGACTGGTGGCTCCTATAGCAGAGAGCACATAGACAGAGCCTTTCCAGCACACAAATGTTCTGCTAGGAAACACTGTTTCAGAAATAAAGAAGTGGCCTGAAATAGAGATTTGTGTGACTTATGTCTCAATTTTCTCATCTGTAGAAAAAGAATAATTGTAACTAAATTATTCAATGCTATTGAGTATTATCTGCTGTCTAAGTGTTGAGACCAGCTTATAATAACTGTAAACATGCAACTAGATGGTAGCCTAGAAAAGGAACACATGGAAAAGTACAAGAAGGATAAACAAAATAATTATGAAAAAGTACTTTCCATGGAGTCAAGTACATAGCTTGCAGTTGGCTCATTTTTCATTATATATTAAGAACATCAAGAATGTACTAGGTACTCATCTGGATAACAGAAAGAGAGATGTGAACAAGAGCTCTGTCCTCGTGAACTTACAGTTAGAATAAAGATGCTGCCCTTGCTTATACAACCATATCAGCAACACACAAATTCTACTACCCACTAATGCCCCCAGCAATGGAAAGTGAAGATAAGAAGTAATGCTACCTATGAGAGAGTGCATAACAAAAGGGCACTATTATGGACTGGTAGGTGGTTGAACAGATGGACAGAGAAACAGACAGCCAGACACATGGGAGCAGGCTCCCAAATACTAAAGCAGTGACCTGGACTCTGGATGGATCCAGGACCAAGTATCCCCTGGTAAGTGGATAGGGCTAAATTGGGGACCTGTTATCAACCAACACTAATAAATGAACATAAAGCTGTCAGCAAATAATATCACATATAAAGTTTCATCATTGAATGCAGAAATCTTACAATATTAATGACTGGAATATATATGGCCTTTACATACTTGCCCTCTGGCTTCTATTCTGGGCTCTGCTCTGACTCACCCTGTCAGCTAGGGCTGCTCCCTAAGCAGAAGAGCAAACTCCCTTATACTGGCCCTAAACACACAGATATATTTATTCCACAGCCCAGTATGCCCAACTCAGTATGCCCAACTCAGTATGCCCAACTCAGTATGCCCAGCTCAGTATGCCCAGACTCTCTTATGGCTTGAGTAGCGTAGTCTAGGAATTAGAAAGAACTTTGCCAGGAAGCAAGTATGCCAACCACTTTTCTTCCTTCCAAAATCTAAAGTTCATGGATCTATAAGGACCTTTTTAGCTACACTACAACATGGTAGATGGCACCCTTTTAAAACAAATGTGAGGTGGAAACCAGAGGGATTCAAGGGCCAGGCTTGTTGTTAGAAAATAACCAACTCTCAAGAGTACTTACTTGCTCTGCATGAGACTCACATTAATCCTTTCTGAAGACAGCACCCCAAGTGCATAGCATGCTTCATTCACTAGGTCCACTCCTGTAGGTTACCTCACATTGAAGAGCAAGTTTCTAGAGAATAAACCCTTGGGAATCACAAACAAATGATATCCAAATCACAGTAAGCTCAAGAATTTGGTAGAAATTAGTGCACATTCGATGCATGCTGAGACAAAAGAACAAGAAATAGACTTCAAGTTCTCAGTGCTGGAAGAACCTACAGTCACCTGGCCTACCTGTACATTACTAACTTCAGTCATAGAGCCCTAGCCCAATGTTCACGACCATCTTTGCAGTCTCTTGCATACCACTTTTCTATTTTTACCACAACTATATTACTCCTCATCCTACTTTAGTAGCACAATATGTATGGAAATACAGTACAAGAATCAACCACCTCTGTCATGCATAAAATCTAGCTTCTAAATAGTTACAAAAGACAGTCACTCATTATGGGTTTAATTGTCTGGAGAACACCAACTTGTAGTCTAAGGAACTGACCAAGGAACCCATGTTTACTAAAATAAATAACCAAGGATGAAGGTGATAAATATCAATGATAAATATCATGCTTCAAATAACACAAAATTAGATGATATCTGAAGTTCATTCTCTGTCCGAAAATCTACAGGGTTCTTGCTAGGCTGAAAAAAAACAGGGTTATTTCCTAAGTGACCTGAATCCATTTCCTTACACATCTTCCTTCATCCCACTGCACCCAACATCCTCCAAGTCGTGGGCTCCCCTTGCAGAAAGCCTTCATAGACTGCCTTTACTAGAATCACAAGGTATTTTTCTCATATATCAAGTCTTCCCATTTAAAAAAGAAAATGTATATTTTAGCTACCTCATGCATCTAGTTGTGTAAAACAGAAATCAACAAGTTTGTTGCACTGTGTATTTTATGCATGTCTACTGGATAGCATTGCTCAGTATTTACATGACATCGACCCTGACTGACTCTCAAAAGGCGTACAAATGATTTTTGGGTCTTCAAGGCATATGAGTCAACCTCAGAATTAAAGATGCTGCCACAGACCATGATCAGGGCTGTGAAAAAATGCCAGGAATTTAGGACCAGAATAAGGATTCCAGAGATAGAGACATGTGATGCAATATCATGAACTGGCTCCAAAATTAACTAAATTTAGACGAGACATATAAAAGGGGAAAGCAACCCCTCCTTTCTGATCAGGGTTTATCTCTCTAGCTATCTCCTCAGATATCATTCTTTGTAGTTCAGATTAGTCTAGAACTGAGGTAGCCCAGGCCGGCCTGCAACTCACAGCAATCCTCCTATCTCATCCTGCCAAGTTCTGAGATTAGGCATGTACATTCATGCTTAGCAGGAGCTGACCTTTTTTGATCCACTAAAGATCCCTGCAGTGTTCTCCATAGTTCCAGTGGTCCCTGAGCAAATCTATGCTTGATCTAATCCTTCAGCCAGCTTATGTTCCTGATTCCCTGGGCACTGACCCAAAATAGCACTTTCTGGGTTGGTATTAAGTATGGCAGAGCTAAAATTAGGGCTGTTTCCACACTTCTCTGGAGCAAGTCATCCCAAGTGGAATGAAAGTCATGTTTCCATTCTGACTGCAAAGTAACCCTGGAATCTGGGAAACCCAAACCAACTCGTGTGTACAATGAATGCTCTTCAGAGCCTTCCTGGCACCTTGGGCCCCCATCTGTGCACGCAACTACCGTGATCATTTGCCCACTAAGAGACACAAAACATCAGACAAGAAAGTCAAGGGAAGATGTAACAACTTGACCCACAGCTAGACTCACATGTGCCACAAGCACCTCGGCATTCTTGGGCCATGTCAGAGAAAGGGAATGTTCTTTCTGCTTTATGCCAGAAACAGGAAGACCAAGGAGCCCACTCACCTGCATGCCATCATATCATCCAAAGCTAAGAGTAGACATGTTCAGAAAAACATCTCACCCCACCACACCCCCAGCCAAAGGTGATGAAGTGACATCAGTTTATCCAGCAATGGTTGCTACTGCCTCCTTCTAGGCTCTGTGTTCAGACTTTCAGCACTTAAGGTAAGAGTTCAGATGTGTATCCCCAAAGTAGATGTTACAGTGCCAAGCACTAGCACTCCAGAATGTTACCTTATTTGGGGACAGGGTACTGAAAATATAATTCAGGTGAGGTATACTGAGATAGAATAGACCCTTGGCTCACGTGGCTGGTGGTCTAAGAAAAGAGCAGGTACAGAGGGAAGCATGAGGATAAATAAGGTTGAGTGGAAGTCAGTGATGCTTCCACTAGCCAAGGAGCACCAAGGACAGCATTAAGACACCAGAGGCTAGGAAGACAAAAGGAAGGACCCTTGGTGGCCCTCACAACTCACCGGGCTTCAGACTTCTAGCATCTTAACTGGTGAGACAGTAAATGTCCATGGGTCTGAGCCACTCTTTTTATAGCACTACTAAGTCCAGACCTAGGAGAGTCACAGTCCTTGTCACAATGTCATGTGACACATCTGGGTTTTCCATGAGGAATCTGAGTCTTCACTAACAGCAAATAACTCCAGCAGACAATACCGATTGTGATCCTGAATGCTTTATACATTTACTCAGCAACCTCCTGTGTCTGTGGCATGTGATAGGAAAGGAAACTCATTCACAGAGAAGTACCTTGCTCAGGGTTATGCAGGTCATACATGATAAAATCTGAATTAAAATTCAGACCCACAATCTATGTTCCTACCCAGCTATAACTGCCTAAATCAAGAAACAAGTGACTGAGGAAGACTTACTCTCTAGTAGTTGGCTTTTAAACCTCTTGCCTCTTTATCCATTTTGTATTTATTCCACTTCACAACAGAATGCTCTGCACTAGGTAGCCACACAAAATAAGTGTGGTTATACAAACAACTGATTCAAACTGCAGTGGCTTCTTTACATCCCATAATTTCAGTCCCAGTCCATATAACAACAGATATTAGAAGAAGAACTTGGGCATCTCCAAGGAAGCAGAGAAAAGCATCTCATCTCTCAGGTAGTTTTTCTGTATCTTGCATTCATTTGACATTTACAGTACATCTATGATGTGCCAGTCCTGTGTCAGGAAAGTATACAAGTGACAGTCCCTGGTCACTCTGGAAGGACACAGAAAGGGACACGGGAAGTACCAGAACTGAAAAGTCAGAACCTGTGCAGGTACAGGTAAGTGGGGAGGGCTTCAGAGCAGGGTATGGAAACCTCAACTTTCATGTGCAACTTTTCCAACACTGCCATAATACAGTATGACATGACATGACATACCCATACAGCATCATCTCCCCCACTTCTTCTCTCTCTGCACCTTTTTTCTAAAACAAGCTTTTATTTGCTGAATGAAGCATACTTGTTGGGTAGATAAACTGAACTTCAGGCTTTTGCTTTATTTTTGGCTCTATAATGAAGGGCATGAAATTAATTGATCACCTTTAAAAACAGTTAAGAGAAGAGCTAGGGAAGTTCATAGACAGCAGGCAATGGTTACTGGTTTTGTGTCAGCTAAACTCCCCAGGAACCAGCAAATCCACTCTATTTCCAAATCAACAAATACAAAGCAAAAGTACTGGAGAAGACGAGGAAGATCTAGAAGGCAAAGTATAAAATCAGATAGCCATTATCTTTTCCTACACAAAATCTGTCTTGAGCATCATGACAGCTATACAGCAGAGCAGAAATAAGCAACACACCCTTAGAATTGACCCTGACTCCAGTAGTGACCTCATTAAGTGGGCATTTGAGCCGTACAGTCTTTCTTAGAACATGTGAGCAGAAAGAGGGCTTAGTGCCTTGCCCAGCACAAGGCAGACATGTGATCTATGCTATCCTTGGTTCACCAAGTCTCCACCTAAGAGTTCAACATAGTGCTGGGGAAAATGAAAGGCAGCTGCCCTACCCCTTTAGCACTACCATGGCCACCACCTCAAACTGCATCACTTATGTTCTTGAACCTGAATTTCCACGTGAAAGCACCCTAGATATTCAGTAAGGACTAGATGTTAAGCAGAGAGCATCCAAAGTCCTCACCCAGCTCCTGCTGGAAACTGGAAGAGGAGCCAGAGCAGAGTGAAGGAGGCAGGGTCAAGAGCTGACTGACCTAACTAAGAAAACAAACCTCTTCCATGAAAGCCAAACTGTTTTAACAAAACTGGCCCACTCACCTCTGCCCCAGCTGCTCAGGGGAGCATGAAGGCCCTTAAGGAAAGGGACTTGGCCACCTTTCTCAGCCAAGAGGACAAGATACTAGCAGAAAGAATCCACACTGCTGGAGTCCTGCTGCTGGCTTCATGTTTAGTGTTATTATTCCTGCCCTGTCCACAAAAAGCACTTGGATCAGCCCGAGTACTTCTTTTTTTAACTCCTCCAGCACTCCATGAGGCACGCCTAGATGAGTGAGCATAAGCTCTTCCTAGACAAAAGAGACACATGGTAGGGTTTACTTGTGTTGACTTTTCTCAATAGTGTCAAAGGGAACACTAGGCTGGAAAGGCACTAACAGATACATATCTACCTGGGGACCTGGCTGGGAAGCTAGCATGTAGAGAAGGTCTCAGCTAGGGAATCTCACCCACACAAACCCCCAGGGAGTGGCAAGGAAAGCATGGTGATAAATACATGAGGTAGAGGTGGCTGTGTCTACAGTCAGGATGTAGAATGAGATGTAAACAAATGCTCTGCTCATTTCCTACCCTTTAATCAGTTCAGGATGCCAACTTTACGAATGCCTCTGCTTGCACTCAGGATGGGTCTTTTCAATGCAATTAAGCTAATCATAGTAATCCCTCACAGGCATGCTCAAATGTTTATGTCCTAGGTGATTCAAAATCCCACTGGGTTGACCATCAACATTAACTGCCATTGGGAGTCCTCCTGATAGAAACTTGCCCTTTAGCTGAGAAATCTTGGGGAAACCCCAAATGGTTCTGCCACCATACACAGGAAAGCCTGAAGTCAAGTCCCTCTGGCTCAAATCCTAGCTCAGCTTCCTACTGGCTGTGGCAGTATGGAGGAGGAGCTTAGCCTGCATGTACCTCAATCTCTCTATCTAGAAACCACAAATAATAAAGCACCTTCTGCTCTGGAATGTTCCAGAATCTACAGGCAGCTGTCTTGCAGTTTTATGAATGTTTAATGTACATCAAACCTTCAATGGGCTATTGTAAGTGCTTCTTTACTCTGAGCAGTGAACACAAACTGAACATATTCAAACTATAGTGAGTGATCCCCATTCTGCTCAGGATCAGAGAAGTTGAGAATCTTATCCAAACTCATACAGCTAAGCAGAGCATTCAGGACTCACTTCCTCTGCTGTTCAAGAAAAAACAAACAAACAAACAAACAAACAAAAACAAGCAGTTTCTACTAGGATGCTGATACCATGCCCTGAGGCCAGCACAGGATAAGCTGTGCATTCTGTAACTGGGATCATAGCAATAAACTATACTGGCTTTGTTTATGAGAATCCCTGCTTCCAGACAGGAGATCTTACTTGGTATTTGGGGAGTTAAGTTCTAGTCCCAGGGGCATGGAGCCTTCTGTAATAATACATGAGCTTCTTTCTGCCCACTCCCACCCCCATTACTCTGATGAAAGAAGAGGAATGAGGGAGCTGATCCCAGCTCTATGAGGAGCTGCAATCTCTGGGCCAAAGAGGTCGGGGAGATTTCCATCCCAAAATTGTTGTCAAGGCACTCTGTGGCCTGGGACAAAAATGCAGAATATCTGCCAATACCTGTCTTTGACTGGGGAACTATGGGAAGAGAGGGATACACCACAGAGAGCAAAGCTCCTCAGCCTGAATACATACCTTACCTCATCCATCCAAAGGGACTCGAGTTGAGGGAGGATTCCCTCTGAGTGACTGGGACTTATGTATTGAAAATCCAAAGCCACACAGCTGCACTCAGTCTCAGTCATCCTGCAGCAGGTAGGTGGCCAGGGACTTGAGGGGGCACAGAGTAGTACACAGCACTTTGGGCTGCTTTAACTGAAGACATTCCTTGCCAGTACCCCAGAGCATTTGGCATCAGCAAACAGAAGAAAATAACCTGCATGAAGAATCCTCTTCCCTCCTGCTCTGAAGCCTCCTGTGGCCCCTACTGAAGCTGAGGTCTGCTGGAAACTCTGGCATGTGAGGTGTGGCCATCAGTTCTGGGCCAGGAACCTGCCTGTCCCTGATTTTTCAGATGCAATAGTTGGTTCCTCATAGCTATACGGCAGCCTCTCCTAGACACTGTTCAACCCAAGTGTCTTGGAATTGCAAACAAATGCAATAAAAGAGAATATCTCCAATAGTGAGGAACACAAGCTTAAGGTGCCGCTCTCATTCTTCAACCCAGACCTAACAAGCTCTCTGATTCTTGGTTTCTCATCTTAGCCACAGACATGGGAACTAGGTGATTAACCCCGGAGTAATCAAAAATGCAAAGCACATATAATTGTAACCATATCGGTTTCCATAGTACCTCCAAGCATTGGAACTGATGAGCAGTATGGGATACTGAGGACCATCTACAGAGTTATAAATCAGGATGAACATCCCTGGGAGGGCCACAGGGGCAGTGGTGGAGGCCAGAGCTGTCTGTGGTTGTGGTAATGTTCTATTTATTGGCCTTTGAGTTGATCACACAAGAACATGCCTTTGGGAAAGTCCACCATGCTACACATTTCCTAACCTTGATTATAATTGCCTGAAAATGATTTCAATTGGCTGAGAAATGCCTCCGGGATTAATGAAACACACCTCTAGCCGTGTCTGTGTGAGGGCTCTGATCCAATGTTGACATCCACTGATGAACTCGAAGTCTACAAAGACTGCCAGGAGGTGGTAGAAATGTCAATGGTAGGGCCTGGCGGAAAGAAGTAGGTTACTGAAGAGTGGAGTGCTCCTGAAGGGGAACACTGCCCTTGGTCTCTTCCTACTCTTCTACCCGTTTCCTAGCTACCATGCGGTGCTCAGCTTTTGGGGGCCATGCCCTTCCTCCATGGTGTTTTGTCAGAGACTGAAAGCAACAGAGCCATCTCCCAGTGGACCAAGATCTCTGAAACTCTGAACCAAAATACATCCTTTCAACTTTAAACTGTTCCTCTCAGGTGCCTTTCACCACTACAAAAGCCAGCAGTAGCTACATGGAGAGACCTAGATTAATCAAACAAACAAACAAACAATCAAAACAAAAGTCCACTATAGTTATCAATACATCCAATATCATTCTTTCTCACCCAAGGATATATCCATGAGGCCACCATCCAATGGTATTTGTACACTTCCCAAAGGTGCCCAAATTTTGGAACTCCAAGTATCTTTACTCTACAAAGACATTCTGAGTACCAGATCTGTGCCAGATCTAGAAATAAACAGAAATCAAGAAAGCTATTTCATTTATAAAGTTTATTTTTTACTTTATGATCCCAAACACAGAGGAATAGGGACTGCATAAGAGGCTCTGCTTTGTGTGACAGGTATCTAAAAGGTGGAGCTGCAGTAAAATTAAACTTTAAGAATTCTGCCAAGAGACTATGGGAAAGGTGAACCAATAACAGGCCCAACTTGAGAATCATCCCATCAGCAAGCACTAATCCCTGACGCTATTAGTGATACTTTGTTATCTTTGCAACCAAGAGTTCAGCATGGTTGTCCTCTGAGAGGTTCCACCCAGCAGCTGACTCAGACAGATGCAGACACCTAGAGCCAAACAGTGGATGGAGCTTGGGGACTCTTACAGAAGATTAGGAAGAAGGATGCAGCCCCTAAGGGGGATGGATAACAAAGGAGAACGCCAGAACCTGAACCCAGATGCTAATACTCAGTGCTAACCCCACAGGCAGACTAAGAGAGTCAATTAACCTGGACCCTTGGAGCTCTCAGAGACTGAACCACCAACCAAAGAACACACACTCCAGCTGAACCTAGGCCTCCCATTCATGTGTAGCAGATGTGCAGCTTGGTCTTCTTGTGGGTCCTGAGCAACTGGAGCAAAGGCTATCCCAAAAGCTGTTTCCTGTATGTGGGATATGTTCTTCTATCTGGGCTGCCTTTTCTGGCCTCAGTAGGAAAGAATTCATCTGGCCTCACAGAAACTTGATGTGCCAGAGTAGGAGGATACCCAGGGGAGGCCCCACCTGCTCAGAAGAGAAGGGAATGGGGGGGGGGGGAGAATGTGTGCGAGGGGTGACTGGGAGAGGGGTGGTGAGCAGGATGTAAAGTGAATAAGTAAAATTAATTAATTCCTTAATAATAGAAAGAATGCTGCCACAAACCTTTAATCCCAACACTTGAGAGGCAGAGGCAGGTAGAACTCTGAGCTTGAGCCAGCCGAGTCTACAGAGTGAGTTCCAGGACAGCCAGGCCTAAACAAAGAAACCCTGTCTAAAAAAAAAAAAATTGCTGCAAGGATTAGCCTACTGCAGGTAAGACCATGGGCATTCCCACTCCAAGCACCAGAACACAAACTACCCAGTTCATGCCAAATGGAAGCTCCAAGTCTTTTCCCAAGATTTTATTTTTCTCCAAGATTTTTTTTTTTAAGGTAATGAGCAAGGCTCTTGACAGTTAGATCATTCGGGTTCAAACCTCCAACTGCATGGCTCTGGGCAAGTTTCTAAGCCGGGTGTATCTCATTTTCAAAATGGAAGAAATAATTATTAGTAGGGTTCAGGAAACATTAAACAATATCTCTGGTACTTAATACATTCTAACTAGTACTGCTTTCTCAATTTCTATGAATTCCTAGTGTGCTGCCTCTCTTGGTGTGTACCCCCATGAACTTTGCCCCAGGCTTCATGCTCCCCCCAAATCCAATGACACAAAGAATTCATGGTAGTAGCAATGGTCATTCAACATTATATTCCTCTCAAGAAGAAAAACAGAAGAGAAACAGGTAGTGCTCTGATTTGAATATGAAACATCTCTCACAAGTGTCTGATCACCTGGTATCCAGCCTGAGATGCCATTCTGAGTAGTCATGGTCCCTTCAGGCAATGAAGATTAGAAACAGGAAATGGATCACTATGGTGTGGGCCTTGAGGATTACTGGCCAGCTCTGCTTCCAGCCTGAGCACTCTTCTTCACCACAAGCCACACTACAGGCTTGTGCCACCATGGGTGAAGACCTAACACCATCCTCCCCATCTTCAGTAGATGTACCCCTTAAACTGTGAGCCAAAATGAACTCAACTAATTGTTCCTTCTGGGGAATTTTCTCATAGCAATGAGAGCAGAGTGGAAAGATGGGGAGAAAGGAAAACATTCAATTTCCAAGAGAATCACTTCATCTTTGCCTTGGTTCCTATCAACCACACTGTTCAAACTGCAGTGTGAACCACTAAGTAACGACAGAAACACTCAGAGTCCATCCAGAGAGGACCAAACTATGTCACAAACTAAAACATGCCAGGTGTCAAAAGCATAGTATTAAAAAAGGCAATGAAGATTTCTTTGCATATTTTGTTATAATCAGGTAGATGCAACATTGACAAAATTAATTCCATCCATTCCTTCTTAAAAGTTTGCTACTGCTACATTTTATAACTATACATATGACTCATCTTGTGTTTCTATTGGTCAGAGATATTCTGTCTTAAAAGTATGTTTCTATATGGTCAACATTTCTTCCCCCAGAGAACTGTTAATCCCACTGTTTTAACAAGATGCCCCCATTTCAGGACATAAACATGCTGACTTCGTTTTAGGACTGTAGAAGCCAAATCTGGATGGGAGGCATGGGATTTTCCCCCAAGTTGTAAGGATGACAAAGGAGCACACCAGAACCCGAACCTAGATGCTAAGTGAAATACTTTCCAATACTCAGTGCTAACTCACCTGAGGCTTTGAATCCATTTCTCAAAGCAGTGGGTCTGTATATGACCATCCCAGGAAAACAAAGGATAATTTCTTATCACCCAGAGCTAGATCACCAGTGTGAGGCTGTTTTGAGAGCAGACATGGTTTTAAAAAGGTCTAGGCAGATGTTTGCAGGGAAAAAGAAATCAGGAGTTGATATTCGGATACTCTTACTACATGGCCCTAAGTGGCAATTCTTGTCTTTGCAGTTGTAATTACTCATATGCCTACCGCATACAATATATCTTACACGAACTAATGCTAAATCCTTCACATATCCCATTACTTTTCCATGCAGGTGGTATGCATACATACTTTTTAAAATGTTCTCATGTGTGTGTGCTGGTATGCAAGCACGATGTGTGTACATGTGTGAGGAGACCCAAGTTGATATCAAGTGTCTTCCTTGCTCACTCTCAACATTACTTACTGATTGATGCAACAAGGTCCCTTGCTAAATCTAGACCTGAGATTCAGATGAATCTAGCTAGCCAGTTTGCTACAAGGATCTCTGTTCTACCTTCCTAGTGCTAAACTTATAGGCAGCCATCATACCTGCTCAGATTTTCTGTGAGCTATGGGAATCTTAACACCAGTCCTCCCACTTGTTTTTTATCTTTTGGGCCATCTCTCTAGCCCCTAAGAAATGTATTCTTTACTCCCACAGATCAGAAAATAAACTCAGAAAAAGGAGAAGGCATCTGCCCCACATCATTCAGTTAATCAATGGCAGACACATAACTCAAAGTCATATTCCCTCCCTTCCAATCCCTACCTCCCAGATGGACCCCTCTGACCCACAACACTAAACTACCTTTAGATGTTAACAAGCCCTGCAAGGCCAGGCTCAAGTTAACTATTCAATAGCCTTAGTATAGCTCTCTCCCATTTCCTAAAATCCACCACCACCACCACCACCACCACCACCACCACCACCACCACTACCATTCCCCTTCTCTCTTTAGCCAGTAGTGAATTTTCAACATCACCTATCTGGCACCAACTTCACTGAATCTGAATTTGTTGCCTCTTTGTGCAACCAAGGAAATATGCCTTAGCTAAAGGAAAATAAAATTTAAAAAGAAAAAAGAAAAAAAAAAGGAATCCTGTGGCCCTCAGTATCTGGCCTGATGGTTGTACTTTTTCAGAATACTTTAGCCTAAGCTAGATCAGACAGAAGAACCTTAAACAAAAGTTCAACTATCCATGGAGACTATGAAGCAGCTTCAACAGCAGAGAGGACCATGATCAACTTTCTCATTATGCCTCTTCAATATGGATACATATTATCATAGCAGTGTCCAGAGGAGGAGTGAGTTCAATTGAGAAACATGCCAAAGTCTCTGACTGAACTCCAGGGCCAAGACTCACTCATAGTTGTACAAGTCACATTCACACCACCATTGCCCACACCACTGTTGCTTGCTTATGCTTGACCCTTACTCAGAGACTTACAATATCCTGGTCAGTTCAGAGACACAAGACCACCAAATGTGGTGCTCTGTCCCTCTGAGAAAGCTTTAGTAACCTCCCAGCCATAACAGTTTAAGGGGTTTTTATCTACCTTGTCAGCTACATCTTGCTTTAAATTCTGGAAAATTTCCATATGGGCATTTTGGTTCTCTCTGCTTCTCTCACATCAAATCCTATGTCAGTATCCCTTTTCTATCCCCCCACACACCATTCCTTGCATAGTAAGCACAGAAGCAGAAAACAGAAGGAACAGTTTACAACTACCATACTTCTTATCTGAATACACTTAGAGCATACTTTATTAATGTAGTTTGGGGCTGACTGCAAAGCATAATAATTATCCTTTTAAACTATCCCCTTCTCCTAAGTATCTGGGTGTTTGTTTGTTTGTGTGTTTTTTTCACTTTCAATAAAGATATGTCAGAGGCTATCTGGCTAAAATGCAATGATATTCCTTGATATGGAAAACGCCTTCCATTGCCTTCCAGGTGCCTTCCTACGTACCCGGTTTGCAGACGCACAGCCGTGAAAGCCTGGCACCAGAAAAGGAGCATGGCACAGAAGACAAGCTGCATGGCTTACTGTCCAGCTTAATGAGCAAACTGTTTCAAGCCTACAGTGGGCTCTGTGGCTCTGAGGTCTTATGCTGAGCAGCCAGGTAAAGTCTGTTCCATCTCTGAATGAGCAGGTGGAAACTCAAAGGAATGATGAACATCTGTCCAGAAGGACATCTGTCTAAACCTCAGCATCCATGAGTTGAGAAACAGAAGGTCAAAGAATTAGACTCATAACAAAGCTTATCATATGTGATTATATATTGATCCTTTCAAAAGACATGGGGAGCCTGGTTACGAAACATGAGTCTTAGTTTATGAAAATACATTTCAATTCCAAGTGATCACATAAAGGAAACATGGTAATTTTGTTTATATGTACCATCAAAATATAAACTCCAAAATTATATGGATCTCTTGAATTGGCCCCTTTCCCTTGAATATACCAAATAGAGACACTATGCTTTGAACAAAGCCACTACAGTGTGCATTTCACCCATGTGAGTGAGCTAGGCAAACAAGCTATACTAAACAATAAGAGGTTAAGACAGCAGCTAATAAAAAAGGAGTCCTAAAGAAGGATGACACTTCCATGGTAAGAACATGGTACTGACTTTGATCTCCAGAAGACAGCCTGATACCACAAAGAACTCAAGGGCAGCATCATACCCAGGATGGATAAATGACATAGGATACACATCTAAGGTACAAAGCACATGAGCAGAGAAGACACAATGCCACTTCTTTACCAGAATGGGGGCTTCCCATCAATTCCGTTCATGTTTAAAGTCAGTATAGGCTATAGC
This sequence comes from Mus minutoides, assembly GCA_902729485.2. Classification (NCBI taxonomy): domain Eukaryota; kingdom Metazoa; phylum Chordata; class Mammalia; order Rodentia; family Muridae; genus Mus; species Mus minutoides. The sequence goes on along the minus strand of LR749499.1, from coordinate 3,603,901 downwards.
CAAATCCTTCCCAATGGCTCCCACTTTTGCCTCTTGTAGTCTCCAAGGGATGAGTAAAAAGACAGCCTGGCCTGCCAGGGGACTTGGCCTAGCAAAACCACAAAGATGATCTTCAGCCCTAAAAGTAAAAGCTGTGTTATCAGTAAAAAACAGCAGCATTTGCATTGACAATTAGGAAGATCATGGGTAAGGCACAGGACCATTGTTAATGAAAGTGTCACACTTTCACAGGGCGCAGAAGGCTCGAAATGGCAGACACAGCTGTTTCAGGGCTAAACTACTGCTGGGTATCCCCTGCTGAAATAACTCTGCACTTACCCCTGACATTCTGTGACCTTCCTTATTGTGACTATCATGAAGTTTCATCCTTAAATTCTGGGCATTTCAGTAGATAGATTGAGCACTTATTTAATTTATCACTTCTTAATCCAATCTTCCTCACACAGAATCCCAAGTCTCCCCACTGATCCTGAGATTCACGGGGCTGTGAGACATATACATGGCTACATGAGTTATGTAAAAAATGTGAAAACTCATCACATTGAGCTGTGGATTCTAAGTCAATATTGCATTAGGGTTGCGTTAGAAACACTCCAAAAGATCTGCTTGACCCCAGAATTGGAAGTGCCTGGAACTCAAAGAGCAGCAACTGGATCTTCATGCCTCAGTCAAATGCAAACTCTTCAAGGGCATGACAGTGGAGCAGCACACAAACCTACAGCCTCCAGAGATGAGGCAAAGGTCATCCAGGGTCAGGGAGCAGGCGTAGTCACCACTCTGCCACCGTCCTAACAAATCTCACTGGTATCATCTTCATCTGAGAGCTGAGAAAAACGGAAATTAATGAAGTGAGTAGTTCCTCACAAGACTGGAAAGAGTAACAGCAACAGAGACTCAGCTTTAAAGATTCCCCCAATATTGCCCAACACATATTATCACCAACTTGAGCAACCTTCTCCTTATTGCTTTTTCTCATTTTTGCTTAATTGAGACAAGATCCTGCTATGTTGCCCAAGAGCTCAGACAGGCTTCAAGCTCCTACCTCAGCGTCCCTATTACTGAGATGACTGGCATGTCCCACCATCCCCTCTGATGGCTGTCTTAAGAGACAGTCAGCAACACGGAAATCAGTCTGCACAATCCCGATAGAGATGAGTTTTCCAGAACACCTGAGACCCAGAGTAAATGGGACTCTAACATTATCTCTCACTACTTTTCTAGGATATTGCTCCTTCCAGACACATGACCCTCACTCATATAGTCAGTCAGAGTCTTAGTTAGGGTTTTACAACTATGAACAGATACCATGACCAAGGCAGCTCTTATAAGGACAACATTTAATTGGGGCTGGCTTACAGGTTCAGAGATTCAGTCCATAATTATCAATGCAAGAGAATGGCAGCATCTAGGGAGGCCTGGTACAGGCAGAGCTAAGAGTGGGCTTACATGTTCATCTGAAGGTTACTATGAGGAGACTCACTTCCAGGCAGCTAGGATAAGGGTCTTAAGCCCATACCCACAGTGACACACCTACTCCAACAAGGCCACACCTCCTAATAGTGCCACTCTCTGGGCCAAGCACATACAAGCCATCATAGTCAGCAACTCAGAAACAGCCTCAGGGCCTCTGCACTGACCTTAGCCCCAACTCTTTCCTCATAACTCATTCCTCCTCCACCTTCTTCAAATGTCAAAGTCATCTCCATGAATCAAAAGGTAAGTTAAGCTCAGGCTGAAGGGGTGACTCAGCAGGCAAAAATTATTGCTGCCTAAGTCTGGCAGTTAGATCCCCAGAGCCTATATATACAGGTAGATGAGGTGGAACACATCTGTAATCCAAGCACTCCTAAAGCAAGGTGAGAGCCAGACACAAGAGTTCATGGGTCAGCTATACTGAAATACGAGGCCTGGCAGAACCAAAAGGAACCATGACTCAACAAAGTAGAAGGAAAAAATTGATTCTCAAAAGTTGTTCCCTGACCTCCACATAAGAGCCATGAAATAAACACACCACGCACACACACACACACACACACACATTAAAAAAATACTTTTAAAGGCATGCTAACCCCACATATCCAGCCCTCCCTATCATCTATCTATATGTTAATATTTTATTGTTCTGTGTGGAACTTAACTCCAAAGAAGGCATGTTCTTTGTTTTGTGTAATACTGTTTCCAAATAGATTATGAGCTTCACGGGGCAGGGCCAACAATCACTTCATCCACTATAGGATCCACAGTGCTTAGGGTAGGTCTCACACTAACTGCTACTCAACAAATAGCGGTGAATCAGTTCAATACAGAAAACGAAAGTTCAACTCTAAGTCCATCACAGGATGATCTCTAATGGCCATGCTACTTTACAAATTGTCACCCATTGCTATTCAGTCAACTCCCTCACTAACTCATAACTGAAGTGCCCCACCCCCAGCTCTAGGCTGCTGGAAACACTACATTTGGAAAGCAATTGTGTGTTTACAAAGATTACCCTGGATTGCTATAGGTCTCATCTTTCCCTGGTAACATTAAAGAAAGGGCACTATGCATAGGCCTATCCTGGGGATCAGTCAGCCTGAAGAAGCTGCCTACTAATCAAGCTCCACATGCCGTCAGAGGGCGGTACACCATGCCAACTCCAACAAAGGGCTACCCTGGGGAGGCCTGAACCACCACCAAGCCCTGTACATTTGGCAAGAATCTCACAACTATGCAGGAAATCAGTATGAGACCATGCAAGGCCAGATTGGGGAGGCCCTGAAAGGCAATGAGCCACCTTCCTGCAGAGCTGGCAGAGTCTCGAGGTCATAGCTTACACTGCAGGCTGGCAACACAACCTTTCATCTGCTGGCCCAAGAAGGAAGGTCCACACCTCATGCACATACTGTCTTAGTGGCATAGTCGCTGACTAAAGTCAGCCTTCCTAGAACAATAGCAGGCAACTGGAGGTTTCTGAGTGCTCAAATTGCCCTCTCCCCATCCTCTGAAGCCCAAGATCCCTGCCAAGCACAAAGGCAGTGTCACCTGAGCCTTCAAGGCACCAACAGTACACTGATTGTAAAGCTTTCTGCAGGGGAAAAACATTGTTTTCAAAAACTAAAAGCACAGGAAACACCTTTGGAAGAATACAAATGAGAGCTCTGATGTGGGAGCCCTGAACTCTGCAGGATTGCTTTGGGTTGGGTTTTCATTCTTGCTATTGCTGCTTTCAGCAGTGTGAGGGATCAAACCCAGGCCTTTGCACATGTCAAACAGTCAGTCCCTCTACCACTGAGCTCCATAATTTCCTTTCTCAGGGGTCACTTAGAGTGAAAATAGTTATCTCCACTGAGCCCTTCCCACAATTTTCACTCCTTGTCTACAAAACTCTCAGTGACCATGCTGACAATATTCCCAATTTTACAACCAGGAAACTAAACTCCAAGTGACAGTTTAAGCACTGTCCTTTCTTCCAACCCTCCCAACAGGGTCTTCATCACTACGGAGTTGGAGACCCGATGCTACACTTCATTGCTTGGATACCCTATTAAATTCTGTGCAGAAACAAAAGGATGCATAGACTGCATCAGTCTATGGTGAACTCTCGAGGTCCCCTGGGAAGAATGTGAACCTTCAGCCTGACTTCTTGTCCTCAGGCCATACATGTAAAGGCAAAGAGAAAATGGAAGACAGAGCAATGACAACATGAGGCTAATAGGCTTTCCCTTCTATAAAGAAAGCAGGGAGGATCCCAGAGCAATTGTTGAACTTACAATTCATGTTATTCTAATGGTCTGATTAAACATATATTCCCATTTTTTCAAGCAAAAAACTAAAGCTGAGATTATACTCAAGTCCCAGGACGCAAGGCACCCAGGCTTTCCCAGGGTTGACTGTCTCAAAGAGTTTTCTTCAGCCACTATTGGTTTCAGAGAACCAATAGTTCATTCTGCTGAAAATCTAACTTTATTACCACTGAGTCACTTTATTTCAAGCCAGAATCCTAGCTGACCCTGTGTGTATAGAGATGGGGGTGGTAGAAACTCCAGACTCTCACATTTCATTCAGCCCAGGAGCACAGTGGGCAGCCTTCCTTAGGCCAGCCAGATGACAAAGTGAGGTTACAAAGCCCTCAGATCACAACAGTTCTGCTAAACCCCAGTCTGTCCATTTGTAAAACACAGACATTTGTGCCACAGAGGCATCACAGGGGCCATATAATGCTTGCAACATTAACAAAAACACACCAGGTTTGCTAACATACTTTGCAACCTGGAAAAGACTATGTAGGCAAGGGGCTATGACAAAAGCCAAGAGTAAAGCATGTCCCCCTGGAGGCTGAGGAGGATGCTGGAGTAGCTCAGCTGCCTCCAGAAGGTCAACACACAAGCACAGCTTGTAGTCACTTTGAATTGTGCTACAGCTCTTGTCTCCTGAAAACTGGAAGCCTGGTCCTGAGCTGCAAGCTCACTCTTGAGAGCTGAGTCTCTTCTTCCCAAAGCTCATGAAGGTTGGCCTCGCAGAGAAGGAGAATGGGAAAGGCAATAAGAATGGTATAATGTATGAAATTTTCAGACATTGTCCTCATATGCTAGCCAAAAATCTAACTTAAAGTAATAAATAAATACACAAACTAATAAATAAGCCACACAGAGCTACCCTGTTATTTCTACAAAAATAGAACACCTAGAGCAGGCAGCATCTGTGAACTGAGAAGCAGCCCTCACCGGACATAAAATCAACAGCACCTGGACTGTTTCAGTGGCCGATGCTTGGTTCTGCTCCTCACAGTTCTACCCTACCTCCCAGAGGGAGTCTGATTCCGTTGTTTAAACAAAGCAGGTTCTTCTGTACTGAGCCCTCAACCCGGGCACTAAGCACGTCCTATCAGTAGACACAGTGTAGAGCCACCTAAGGACACCTGCTACCTGCAGTCACCTCTGCTGCCCATCATGAATCTCCTTCAGTCCAAGAAGGAGCATTAGGTAGAGAAGCAATGAATCACTGGTATACCCAGTATAAGCATTCACAGAATGACTCAGAAACTGCATTAATTTTAGAAAAGATCCAAATGCCAATCTTTTAAAAAATTAAATGAAAACACAATTAATTTGAAAGTCTAAGAGCACATGTAGAAACCCAAAGAGGAAAAACTAACTCAAAATATTCCATAACTTCAAAAGTCTCTCCCTGTGGCTTTTGCAAGCATCTCCATTTCTCTTCCCATCTAAGAAATAATGTGTGCATGGTAGGTAAGTGTTTACCAAGCTCTTAATGTCTATGTCACAGATAGTGGTGAAGATATGGCTAGCGTTTACAGAGCCCTAAATACCCTGGGGGAAAAAATCTGCAAATGCATCCTCACGCAGTACTCCCAAGAATCAAAAATAGCACTGCATACTTTACAGATAAGGTCTCTCCAGTGGCTTAAAGTTGATCCCAAAGTCACATCAAGTGCCTGATCATGTCTGCCTGGTCGTGAAGTTGGAGCTTCATCTACAGACAACCCTGTTGCAGTTGCCTTGTTTAAATCTCTGCAGCTGTGATTTTCTGCAATAAAACCCTCATAAGATTGGATCCAAGAGCATCTCCTTACAGAATATAGAGAAGAATCCTTACAAGGCCTCTTCCCTCTCAATGGATCTACAAGCCACTAACAGTTACTGAAAGAAATGTGGTATAGATGCCTGTGCCTCAGTAGGCAGCCCCACCTCCAGCGAGATTCACTGGCTCACCAAACTAAAGTGAAAACATTTCTTTTGTCTGTCATTGCCCCCCCTCTCTCTGCAGGAGACAGAAAGGCTCTCAAGGAAAAGTCATACAATGAACATACACTGGGAACCATGATAACCAACAGGTGACAGCTGCTTCGCAAATTCTCACCACACTCCCTTCAGAAGCTCCACCGCTCTGCGTTTAATTATAGGAGCTGCTCCAGGCCCCTTATTCAATATACATGAAAAGTGTCCAAATTCAGCTGTATTGTCTTCAGTTTTATTGTTGTGTTGGCAAGTGCAGCTGTCTTGACAATTTTTGTGGCAAAGGTCCAGCAATCCAGCTCCCTCCTGGGCTAGGAAGACTTTTGTATGCCAACAGCATTCCTCAGCTCCACTAGTGACATCTTTTTCTCTTAAAGAAAAGAAGGCAGTTCCTCTGCAGTCCACTCATTCTTAAGTCAGAGATTTGGAAACTGGATTATCTTGGCTGGAAAGCCATGCACATCCTCAAATAACTCCTCTTCCTTTTTTCTTTGCCCTCTAGAACTCCAAGAGAGGGGTAAATCAGGTTTCTTGGAGGGGCCCTCATTCAGCCCACTAATATTCAGACCACTAAATGAGAGCAAAGAACCTGAGAGGCAAGGCCTGGATTTGGCATATTTAGGGATCTTAGAGTACTCAAGGGCAAGGAGGAAGGAGACCTAAATGTGGTAGTGTGTGCTATGTATGGTATGCAGTATGTGGTATATGCAGTTATGCATGACTATATGTACACATGCAATGGTCGGAGAAAGAATTTTGATGTCTTCCTCTATCACTCTGTACCTTACTGCCTTGAAAAACAGACTCATGCTGAGTTAGAAGCTCACCATTTTCACTAGGCTCTGACCAGTGATCTCTGGGGATTCACTTGCCTATATCCCTCAATATTGGGGTGGTAGGTACATACAGTCATGACCATTTGTTTACATGGATGCTAGAGATTTCAACTGAGATCTCCAAGCACCCTTACCTCCTGAGAAATCTCTCTAGGCTCAATTGTGTTTTTATTATTATATCATTGCTATAGGCTGATGAAACTTGTATACAAACTTTGTTATGTTTGTAACAAAGCAGGTAAGGCTTTTGGATGAGGACTTCAAAAGATGATGACATTGATGGGGCCAGGCAGATTCATTTACTTGCTGTATTGTGAATGCTTCATGAATGAAAAGCACAAAGCTTAGCCCAGGAAAAACAGTATGGTTCAGGAAATCTGAAGAGTCCCTGCCCCTGTGGACTAGGCAACTTCAGTAAAGAAGGATGAGAAACACAAAGGCAAACACATATAACCAACCACATATAGGGAGTATTCAGGATTTTATACCAAGCTAGAGCTCTGTCAAGCGCTTTGGATATGGTATATCACTTTCCCCAAAGAAGCAAGCACCAGGGAAGGTATGAGACTATAGAGGAGGGAAGGTATGAGACTATAGAGGCTCAAGCTTTGATCACTCTTCATGGATCACAGCTGCTCTGAAGATTTATTTCCCTGGTTCAAATGAGTACTTCTCAGCCCCAGATTCTGTAAGGTGGCATCCTCTACAGCAAGGTGGCATCCTCTACAACAAGGTGGAATCCTCTACAAGGTGGCATCCTCTACAGCAAGGTGGCATCCTCTACAGCAAGGTGGCATCCTCTACAGCAAGGTGGCATCCTCTACAGCAAGGTGGCATCCTCTACAGCAAGGTGGCATCCTCTACAGCAAGGTGGCATCCTCTACAGCAAGGTGGCATCCTCTACAGCAAGGTGGCATCCTCTACAGCAAGCCCCTAGCTGTTCCTTGTCAGACTCTATCACCAGTAGAGATGCATTTCACAAATTATCCCTTGTAGCAATAATTATCACTCTCAAACTATACAAGGACCCCTAATATCTGGAAGTAGTTCAGAATCTCTACCAGTGGACTTGCCTCTCCATTATATATACAGTCCAAAAGTCCATGTCCTTATTGAACTATGACTTCTACAAAAACATGGATGAAGGTATTCCTCATGCTAAATAGTTAATCTTTCTTTTTTCATTCTTTGAGAATCTATTGTGTGCATGGTACTATGCTTTATACCAGCCATGAAACTGAATTGTGAGGATGTCAACAACAGTAAAGGCAGATGCAGGGAAAGGAAGTAAACTTTTATATCTACACTGCATAACTTTAGCAAGAAGCTGGCCCTCTCTAGATTGCTTAATTCCTGCAAAACAAAATCAACATTAGTATCTGAAGCTCATACTGTAATCATGCTTTCGTGAGATCAGATCTATGAAATGCATAGCAAATATACATTTGGCAGAAATATATATTGGGTTCTTTGTGAAAAGCTGATTATCAAAGGGAGTTGCTGTTCTCTGGCACCAGCTTTAGTTTAAGAAACTTTCTTTGGTCCAGTGAAAGCTTTTAAAATCATTAGATACTTAATGGGAAATTGGCATTGATGCTCTGGCTTTGATGAAAAATCTACTTTGAAATGCTATAATCTGTCTAACTGGGAATCCTAGTCAATTCTTATCTATTCTAGACTTTGACAGCACAGTCTGAACACAGTTTCTCCTAAGTCCATCTCTGCCATGAACTCTTTTCACCAGCAGTCTCCCTCCTGAAACTCTCTTTACTGAGTCCATACACAAGGTACTCAGCACCTTCTCCACAGCACACAATAGTAATGATGTCACCCTGAGACCCTCCCATCACCATCATGAAACTCCAAAACTGGTTCCAAGCAGGATCCGTTTTCACATCATATAGATCATGCCAACACCCATTGCATCAAGTGTGGCCTAAAATGTGCCATTAGGCACCAGTCATCCTTCACTCACGTATGTGATGGCGGGAACCAGCTGATAGGCAGGACCTGACTTCTCACTGGTGTGGCCTAAGTTGTACAAACTTAGAATTAGAACTACCACCTCCACTTCAGCCTATGGGTCAAAGGAGAAAGTACTATGGTAAAGGTGAAAGTCAAAAGACAAGGAACCTGGACAGAAATAGAAAAGCATGGAGGATTGAGGCCATTTATGCAAATGGTTTATGCCATGTACCTCCTAGGCATCTCATACATACAAAATGATCATTAAGTCCTGAATAAATGAACAAATGAAGGCAGGAAGACTGAGTGCTCTTCAGAGCCATGTCAGAATACACACCAATTTCACCAGCAGCACGACAATTCCTAAGTACAGTCTGCCAGAAGCACTCCCGTTAAATATTAGTTTGCTATGTCCCTGGGCTCTGTACTTTAATTGGAGAGGAGGCTATTCAAAGCCTGGTACTCTTATACTGTTATTTTTTTCATGGATCTCTGACTATGAAATAAATCAACAGTCCCATTCACGCCAAGAGCTCTTTACATACATACCACCAACTCTTTTACCAAAACAAGAAAAAGGAACAGTGATTTGCATAAGATGGAGAGGGGAAGGAAAGGGATCAAAGGAGAAAAGGTAAAGAAGTGAATTTGCATCTAACCTACAGTGGTTTATTTTCCTTTAACTATCTAGTTGAGAATAGAGGTATCAGCAGCAGCACATTAAAGTCCATGAACTTATGAGATGATACATTATTAAAGCTACAGCAGGGGAAAAGGGCTCAGTTTAGAACACATAAAAGACTAAACTCTGGAGAGGCATCGTTTTCCATTACAAAGTAAGGGCTCAAAAAAGAGAAAGAGAGAGAGAAAAAGGAATGCATTTTAATTAGATATGACGACACCTGCTCCACAAGGGTAGTAAAATCAAATTATCCCATACTGCAAACCCCAGGAATGCTCGTAGTTCTTTCCAGAACTCAACCCGAGTTGAATCTTAGCTTATTCCATTTCCCACTTTGTATCCTGCTTACACCATTGACATGCCACCATTTATCTATCCATTCCTCCAATATGTATTGAGATACAAGACAAAGGAAAACAAAAGCCTGCCACCATCATCTTACATTCATATAAACAACACAGCACATAACAGTGATGTCATAAATAGGAGAAAAGAAAAGAAATTTTACAAATGCTGCAGGCTAAAGGAGGCAGGAGTGCAATTAACAGAAGTAGACTTTTAAATAGGGTGATAATTGCCAAAGGTTACACATCCTAAGGCACCTTAGGTTATCTGTACTTCCTTCCACTTTGAAAGAATGCTTAAGTGGGTCACTAATTGAAGTTGTACAGAGCACAGAACCATCACACCATTCTCTCTACCAGACTCAAACACGATGCCCCCTCCCATTGAGACATCTGTAACTTGGTACCTTCTCTGAAAAGCCAAAAGCCACAGATGAGCCATAAATTAGAAGCAATGGCTAATAGCAGTTTGTGCAATACAAGCTCTTGAAGGCCTATTGGATGCACATTTCAGCCCCCCAGACACTCCAGATGTGCTGAGAAGAAAGAGGGGAGAATTCAATGGTGATTCAGGGGTCTACTCAATGCATAGGAAAGCAAAGAGCCTGCCCATATATGTTCACAGATCCAATTCCTGGACAATATCCTGTGGGCCTGGTCTATGCCAGTATAAGGATATAAGCAGCATCTGCCTCTAAATGGGGAATTGTGATTGTCAGACCATACTCTAAGACAAAGCTCTATCTCATTTGTTTTATCATCAACCTCCCATATATAGAAGTCCTTCCCAATGTTCAGGAGCAAGCTACACACCTCCATCACCTGGAGTATGTGGGACACCAGAGGCTAAGATATAAATGCTTCAGATGACCCTTGACTTGCAGGATAGAGCACAAGCATTAGTAGACTTCCTGACTTTTCAAGTCTAGCCAGGGCAAAAGGCACTGTAATCTTTAAAACTCAGCACCAAGGCAGCCCACTCTACTTATAGCCTATGCTCCTGATTCCCAGGTCCCTTTGCATTACTTCACTATCAGATTTCTACAGCCCATGTGGTTCCACTTAGGTCCAACAGGAATGAATTTTTAGGAACCCCATAGCAGCTTCCATGAACTCCAGCTCTACCATCTATGTAAAGCTGAGCCAGAGGATCTGGGAGCAATACCTCCACTCCCTTTGGATGCAGTGAGCCCTGGAAAGTGAGAACTTGCCAGCAGTCCCTATCCTGGCCACACATATGCACTGTATGACAAGGAAATGAGCCTCGGAGTATCTCAGTGTACTCTTCCGTACATCAGGTTCTTTCACACCCACTTATCAGTCTGCTGGGAAGACACAGAGAGAATCATTAATCAAGTGGTTGACATATTGCAGGAGCTCAAAAAAATAATAATAGCTGTTTTTAACTGAAGGCATAAATTTTTTGCAACCTATTTTAATAAGGGTTCAACCTCTCCTCTAGGTCACCACCCAGCAGAGATAGTGGAAGAGAAAAGTTATTAGGATATGGGGGAAGTAGACTTGTTCAGCAATAGTTCTTTCGATCTTCTTGGGCAGCAGTTCAGTCAAGGAGCAAATACCAAATATGATTCAGCAGCTGCAGACCAGTCCTCTAGGCAGGCAGACACCAAGCCCAAACCAGCAGCTATACTGTAGTTCTTTCAGCAAGCAGACACCAGGCAGCTGTAGTTCAATCCTGAAGAAAACTGCCGGGCTTGCCAATCAAACTGAAGTAAAAGCCACTTAAGTGGTCAGATGCCACAAAAACCTCACAAGCAGTTCTTTGGCGAGTTTCTCTCAATGGCAGCATTACCAAAAATTGAGCTCAACAACACTATCTATGTAAGGCGAACCAATACAAGCATAACTTTAGTTAAAAATAGCAAGGCAGAGAAAACCAAACCAAAGCTCAGTGCTCACCCACTGTCTGTGGGGTCATATTTATATTCCTTCATCGAGAGTTCCTTGATTTTTCTGGACCTAAGTGACCTCATCTACACAATAATCCGGCTGATGGCCAAGGTGTTTTAAAGACCTAGAAGTTCTGTCTTTCAATAAGACAGAGGGAAAGTACAAAGCACTGTGATCACGACAGTTCTACGTCCTCCTTTCTCCCCACAGAAGAATGGATTTGAAGAGAAAATCATGCAATGGTCCAAGACTTAGGCCACCAGCTCCCTTACCCCAGTAGGAACTTTCACTGTGTTCTCTCCTTCTGTCAGGTTATATTTTCCAGCCCATCTCATTGTAAATCTACTTAAGTCCTTTTCCATATTATCCATCAGAAAGTAAAGACAGGGATGAGTGCTTACGAGGAGGGTATGCTGGGTCAGCTCACCAAGGTGGGAGGCCAGTAGACTCTCCCCATCAGAAGTGAACAAGAAAGACAGCAAGCCCCCTTAGCTCTTCTGCAAGATGACTGCTGACTACTCCATGCAGAGTAGAGACATCAATAGTTCTTTCAAGCATCCCCATTTCAATGATCACATCTAAATCTCCCCATGAAAAGAATACTTCTTTCAATGTAACGCTTCCAAGCGTGGTACTGTGTGAGGCCGCCATATAACAAAATTGATCCCAAAAGTTCATTGTCCATCTGAGAGACAATGTCATAAAACCTGCCAGTCTGATAGTGCCCAACTATCAAAATACTCTATAAAGGACTCAAATTCAGAAAAGGAAAGAAAAAAAGTTACAAGCTCTCCTGAGTTAGAAATGGAGCTGGATTTTACGGATCATCAAAGCTTGTTGAGCAGTCTCTTGAGAGTGGAATAAAAATTCTGTCTAGCCAAGCGATGCCTCTGGCTTTGCAAAATTTGGTGTAACAGCCCAATAAATACCAAGTGGAGTTAGATATATAGTAGCTTTTAGCCCAGAACTGTATGTGGTGAGTGACAAAAGTGCATTTGCCTAGAAACATAAGAGTAAAGAGTGGCCTAATCTGCCAATGAGCCAACCCTCCCTGAGTGAATGCTCCATACAGAAACTGTCTTATGACCCTCCTTGCCCCAGGGGGTGGGACAGACAATCCTGGCATACTGCAGATGGTCTACAATTACATGTCACAGAGTAAGTGCAGGGAGAAATATATCTAGGCAAAGTTACACTAATCACTTGAGGCCCTCAGAAATCCCAACCCAATGATGAAAAATAAGCCCAAATCTACTTTACAAAGAGGTGAGACTTCTAGCCAGGCAATGTAAAATGCCTTTAATCCCAGTACTCAGGAGGCAGAGGCAAACAGCTCTCTGAGTTTGAGGCCAGCCTGGGCTACAGGGTGAGTTCCAGAACAGCTAAAGCTACACACACACACACACACACACACACATACACACACACACACACACACACACACACACACACACACAATCCTATCTCAAAAACCAAATCAAAAAACAACAATAAAACCAATGATTTAAAAAGAAAGAAGTACAAGGAAGAGGAGGAAGAGGTGAAGTTCTATAGTAGTTTAAGTTTAAAAAAAAAAAAAAATTAAGAGCTGGCAACTTTAGCCAGCCTGGGCTACACAGCAAGACACTGTTTCCAAAATCAGCTACAAAACAAAACAAAAAAGTCAAGATATCCATATAATCTGACAGCAATTTGTATTACACTAAAAGAAGCCAGAGCCTAGGCTCCTTGCAGTGTCAGTGTGAAGATCTCCAGTGTTGTATTTGGTTTATTTGTAGCTTTTGCCCCTCATCCTTGTAAGCAATTAGAAGAGCAATTAGCAAGAAAGAGAGAGAGTGAGAGAGAGAGAGAGAGGGCAAGAAAGCCACAGAGAGCGAGGGGGGAAGAGAAAAAGAGAGAGAGAGAGAGAGAGAGAGAGAGAGAGAGAGAGAGAGAGAAAGAAAGAAAGAAAGAAAGAAAGAAAGAAAGAAAGAAAGAAAGCAAGCAAGCAAGCACAAACTCTTTTGGATACTACAATCTAATTCACAAAAAGAAATAACAACAAAATACAATGCAATGAAAGACTCAAGGACTAGGATGTATACCTCAGGACTCAAACCCATAGCAGTAGTCAGTGCCCATCCAATTCAGACAAAGCAGTTAACCAGACATCCTTAAGTCTATGAGGTGCAGCCCCCACTCCAGTGATGTGCCCCTCTCAGTGCAGGACCAGCATTCTTTGAGTTCCTACCTAGCATGCAACTTAAGCCAAAATTCATACTTTATTAAAAAAAAAAAAACAACAACAACTTTTAATTGAAAAAACTCAGAACCTTTTATGGATAAGACCCAACTCCTGCTTTGATATCACAGAGTTGGTATGAGGCATTCTACCATCACCCTGGGGATACATGAAAATGTTCCTTTACCTATATTAGGTTCATGTCCCAATAAACACATTGTAAAATGAAAATGATGTATGTCATATTCCTAGCCTATCATACTTTATAACTCAGCAGCATTCCACACTTGAGAGCACAGGTTCTCCACCACCATGGTGAGCAGGTTACAGGAGGCTACAGTTCCTTCTTGTTCTCCATGGTCCTGAGAAGACTCTACTCTATATCATCCAGGAAAAGATCATAGTTCAAAACCCAAAAAGGTCCATTTCCATGAAGGCACAGTACTTCCATCTCATCCCAAAGTTGAAGCATCTGTGTTCTAGAACGCTTTCTCACAAGACCATGTTTGTTCCCTGAGCTAAAGGGAAAGGATGATGTTTCACAAATGAAAGAATATGAAACTCAGAGTATTATAGATTTTATTGTGTCCCACTTCCTGCCTCCAAAAAGTATGCTTGAGTCCTAATCCCCAGTACCTCAAAAAGAATAAAGTCTTTATCGAAGAGATCAAAGTTATCAATGTGAGCCCTAAGCAAACAGCTGGTACTAGGACCAAAAGGAGAATCATGAGGCTGGGGGATAGCCCAATGAGTTAAGCACTTACCTCACAAGCATGAGGATCAGAGTTCAAAGCCAAGTACCTACATAAATGCAGGGAAGGTGTGGTAACCTACCTGCAATCAAAGTACTGTGAAGGCAGGGAATTCCCAGAGTCAGCTGGCTAGCCAGAGCATGAGCTTTGGGTTCAATTAGGTGATTCTGTGTTAATATATAAGGTGGAGACCAATAGAAAACAACACCTGATATCAACCCCTAACCTCTACATGCACATATTCTCATTCCCATGCACACGCACACACACACGCACACACACACAAATATTCAGTCTGGTTCTCTTAAGGACTGAATTGCTTTTCACTCAGAAAGCTTCTAAGCAAGAAGCAATCAAAGCATTTTTGACTATAACTTGTAGCAATGATCAGTCTCCAACATAAAGCTTAGAACTTTTTTAGATAACAGGTAAGCAAAATTAAAATGAAGGATGGGGATTGACCCAGAAAAACTACAATCTGACATGACAACTCCTATGGCCACATCTCCTCAACTGATACTCCATTTCCAATCCAGACAAGCCAGACAATGAGCACATAGCAATTAAAACAACAGTTAACACCGAACAAGAGTGAAACTGTCTTGACAAAACAGATAAATGGGCAGATTTGTCATCTGAATAGTGCTAGAGATGATGAGCTCAGGGAATACATGAAAATCATCCCATCACAACAGTGGCCCTTTTATGACTTGGTCAAATCACTTACATGCCCTAAATCTGCAAATTGTGCTCCCTAAAACACATAAAACAGGACAACAAGAATGCCACCCATGTACACACCAGCTCTAACACCATAGACTCCAGCAGAGCTCCTGACCACAGAAACCACTGCTTCATGCAAAGAGTGGAGAGGTCAGTTCTGACAAGTGCAGGCCATCTCACTGCAGCAAAGCTGCATCTTAACCTTGGGGAGCTCTTTTTACAAACCAAGCCCACCTTTGGGATATTCTTTGTAATGATAATGACAATGCTGTGATTCTAACAAGGCAGCACTGCACCTGTGCAAGGTCATGATCCTTGCCACCTCTTATAAGCATTTGAGGCAAGCTTCTCTATACCTTCTCCTTTCTATTCCTTCCAAGTGAAAGAGTTTTCCCAAACAGCAGCCTACAAACACACCATCCCTAAATTGGTTTGTTTGCATTGACAAGAATCTGCTACAAATTTGTGTTTGAAAGTTTACATGAGGCTGGTAAAATATAACCCATTGGACTGCATTAAAACACATCCCTGCTAAGAACAGGATTATTGCTCCTTACAAAGCTCAAATAATGAAGTCTGTAATTATCCACAGCAAATCAGGATATGACTGTGTATGTCGAGGGGGGGGAGGGTCTTATGAAGGCAATGAACGTAAAATACAGTCATTATCCTAATCCAGTGTGGTTTTATCCATAAAAGATGAGCAGATTAGAGCCCTGTAAGCAAAGGATGAAGATCATGTAAGACTGACAAAGGAGCCAGGCCTTGGAAGGAAGACACTGTCCTTCTACACCTTGGCCTCAGAATTATTAGACAATAAATTTCTGTGATGGCTTTGGCACTTTTCCTGGAGAAAGGTGAACCAACCGTGTCTTACCTAGACATGGTTCCTGTAATATACCAAAGGAAGTATACCATCCAACCTCAGTGTGATGAACCCAAGTTTATTGGACTTACTTATGGGTAACCCCAAAATAGTGTGACCAGAAAAAAAAAATCTCCCTGATATGAGTGATGACCTTAGGAAAACTCATCACTGGAATCCCCATCCCAGACAACCGTCTACTATATCCTGGAGCATCTCCCAAGAAAATATGCAGTTAAGGAGGGAATGGGCAGAAGGGAGCGACTAGAATCACAGGCCCTATCCTGTGAGGGTCTGGTTGAATATGGGCAATTACCGCTGCTTGAATTAAAAGGATAATGGCCATGTTAAATAGCACTTGCTGAAATCTGCCCCCTTATGAATACACCTTTATGAAGCACCGTTTTGTCATCCGTGGCATCCCACAGGGTTTCTACTATTTTTATCATATCTTTTTAACATGTTTAATAAATAAAATAATGTTGAGGGGGAGGGAAGAATCACAAAATGCACTGTCAAGAACTCCATCATTTTGCCTAAGGTCTTAAAATGACAAACCCCAGAAATAGAAGGCAACTCCCATGCCATGCTGTCATTGACTAAGTGCACGTCCCAATAGGAAGCTGGTGGCTGGGGCAGGAGAGGAAGTACGCACAAGAGAATAAACCTAGTAACTTCAAAATATCCTGGTCAATCTGCCTATGGAACACTGTGGAGAGCCATTCAAATAGGACTCACCCCCTTTCCCAACCCACTTCTGAAGTGTTAAGTTGAATCTCCCACCTGGCTATCACTTTACCAGACAGACTGAGAAAAGATGCTCCCCTTCAGCAGAGATACTGAGTTGGATAAAATAAAAGATAGGCTACAGGGACCATCCTAGTTACCACACATTAAGAGCTTTCCAGAGAATGAAAATAGCATACTGAAAGGCAGAGGGTAAGAATAACTGACATCCAAGGACACTGTGAACCTGAGTCTAGTTTGGCCTCTAATTTCACTTCCAAAACAGATAAAACTGCATTATGACTGATACTGGGTATCTTAGTTAGGGTTGCTTTTGCTGGGATGAAACTCCATGTTCAAAGCAACCCAGGAAGGAAAGGGTTTATTTGGTTTATACTTCAATATCATTGACATATTTGAAGGAAGTCAAGACAGAAATTCAAATAGGGTAGGAACTTGAAGGCAGGGGCTGATGCAGAGGCCATGGAGGGATGCTGCCTACTAGCTTGCTCCTCATGGCTTGCTCAGCCTGCTTTATTATAGAACTCAGAACCAGGAGCCCAGGGATAGCACCACCCAAAATGGGTCAGGCCCTCCTCCATCAATCACTAATTTAAAAATGCATTATAGGCCTGCCTACAGCTCAATCTTATGGAGGCATTTTATTAATTATGGTTCCCTCCTCTCAGATGACTTTAGCTTGTGTGAAGTTGACATGAAACTCTCCAGTCCACTGGGCAACATTAGTGTTAATTAAGTTTCTATCTTTTATTCCTAACAGAGCCCCCACGTAGCCACTGCGAAACTGCTATATACGCTCACAGTATAGTTACAAGGGCAATTGTTTCAACAAAATTTAAAATTAAGTTTGCATTTTCTGCAAATCCTATATACTTTCAAGAGTAGTTAGCCACAAACATAATATATGAGTTTAAGGAGAAAAAAGTCCCAAAACTTCTACAGACCAAACCTTAAGTAGATAAGAGTCTAAAGGAGAAAACCACTTAAAATTTACCCATTCCAAACTTCAGTATTGTAGAGAGAATGACTGTCGAGCCAATATTATTTTACTACTACAAGTTTTAAACACATGTACCACCTTGCTTATTTTTAAGTTGACATCAAAATTTGACAACAAACCCTAAATAGTTTGTATGGATATAATTTTTTTCTCACATGACAAACATTAACACAAATAAAACTTCTACATGAATCTAGCAATCTGAGATCCATCGTTTACTTTAAAATTCAAGAGTAAGTTTCTTTGTGAAAGCTAAGAATGTCATAAGATTTCTTAGCACAAGAATACAATGCCCAGTGTCCACTATGAAATTAATCAGATAACACACAAGGGGCATCCCTGTGAATTGAAAAAGGTTTCTCACAACAATTTCAAGTAGTTGCTTTGTATAGAGGAGTCTTTCAGAGTTTTATAGCCAGAACAATGTACCAGAGTAATGTTAGTTGGTGTATTCTTTACAAAATACTAAAGATAACTCTGAGAAGGAAACTCAGAGACCCACAGACAAAGCAGGAGGGTCATCTCAGAATGAGCAAATTCAAGACTGGGAACATGAAGTTGAGGATCTAATGAATGATCTCCCATAATCTACTTGCATACTTACAGACCAGTTTTCAATATTATTATGCATTTATATGCTTCAAAAACAAGACAGTAAATCCTAAGGCAGAGATTTAAAGCCAATATGGAGACAGGGACTCACAGGGGTGGAGAGATTGTTCAGTGGGTAAGAATACTTACTGCTCTCAAGAGGACTTGGGACCAACTCCTTGTACCCACGTTAGGTGGCTCACTACTGCCAGTTCCAGGGGATCCAATGCCCATTGTGGGTACCTGCACACACATGGTACACAAAAACTTGTGTAGGCACATATGTTTACATATAAATTAAAATAATAAATGAATCTTTAAAAATTAAACAAAAAGAATCCAATATTTGGGGAACTGGAAGTTCCAGCTTCTAGTTTAATACCTGTGCAAATAGCAACTTCTGTTTACCTCAGTTCCCTGACCTGTAAAAGAAAACTACTCAAAAATTATACAGAAAGTATCAAAATATATCCCACAGATAACGCACCACTTAGAAACATGTATGTGATACGTGGTATCTACAATTGTTACCATCATCAATCACCATAATTTTATAAACTGGATCACAACTTGCCAAGTCAGGATCTTTTCTTATGCAACTCAAATCCCCTCCTCCCTGTCAGAAGGCAAATTTCCTATGAGACAGAAGAGCAAGACTATAGTGATTTGAATGGGAAATGCTCCCCACAGGCTCATGTAATTGAATACCTATTTGGAGTTTGCAATGCTATTTAGAGGAGTTATGGTGCCGTTAAGAAAATGCAGTCTTGCAGAAGGAAGGAAGCCACTGAGAGCAGGCTTTGAGGGTTAATAGTCTCTCCCCATTCCTGTTTTCTGACCTTCATTACCACCCAACTCCTCTACCCCCACCTTAACCCACACACACCAGTTTCCTACTTCTGGGCATATAATCATCCAGCTTTCTGTTCCTGCCAGCATACCATGTAGTTCCCACCACCATGATGATGGGCAGTCCTCTGAAACTGTAAGGTAAAATAAACTCCTCTATAAGTTCTGGTATTTCATCAGAGCAACAGAAAAATAACTAATACAATGATGGGTGGGTTAGTGCAAGTGCAAGAATTCGCTTTTAACATTAGTACCTTTGCAGAGTTTCTAGGACTGAAAACATTAAGCATGTGGCCTGCCTTCCTCCCTCTCTTCTTTCTCCTCCATCCCTCAAGTACCATCCTACCATCAAGTTAACAAAGTGCACTCATCATAAAAGGGTAATGTGAAGAGGTGTGTAGAGGTGAGGTAGGACTCTAAATAACAACTAAAACAGCTGGTACTTCTTGAGGGTTTTGTCAACATCATACAGAAATTAACAGACTGAATGAACTCAAAAGCTCTGTTTCAATGGGAATTGTATGTCATGTCGGCAAACACAGACAGATGGGGGAAAGCAAAAGGTAAGCCAAGAGAAAGGTATCTGTTGGCATGGATTAAGTCAGATCACCTCTGCAGAAGCATTCTGGCCCCGAGAACAAACACCCTGGGCCAAGTGAAAGTTCAGGAAGTCATGTGAGTGCCCAGATCACACAAACTCTCTGGAAAGCCCCAATGATTTACTAAGGGTAATCTGTTTCATGCAGCAGGATGCCTAGCTTACAGGGCCTCAGCAACACCACAAGCAATATGACGTCATCTAAGCAGGCTTTAGGCACCACAGCTGAGTTTCTGTAGAAATTAATCCAGTCCTGCTCAGCCACACCACACCACTCTTCAATAATTTCTCAATCAATTATAACTGCCATTCCACACATCTGGTTTGTTAATGGAATGTGGGAAGAATTAAATCTAAATAGAAGTCAGGGTCTACCTAAGCATTCATTCATCAGCATTCAAGGCTCAAGCTAGAAAGATTCAAAAGCTTGAGAAAGAAGGGGACAACAAAATGAAGCAGGGAACTGGAGAGATGGCTCGGGCAACATAAGCATGGGGACCTGAGTTCAGATACCCAGAACCCAGCTCTTCTAGTCTAGCAAGGACTCCATTCCTTCCTCCCCTCTGCTAGGTCTCAAACCTGGGACAAAGGGGTATGCAGTCAGCATAGATGAAAATGCTTTAAGGAGCAAATTCTTATCATCCTAGTTACCCCTTCAGGAAAATGAGACCCTCGAGGTCTAATAGAAAACTATTACATTACACCAGCCCAGTAAATACGACAAAACCTACAACAGATTACCACCATTTATTGGCCAAAGAGTACTTCCAAGTATAGGATAGAGCTGCAAAGATAGGTGCAATGAGTGCTGAAGACAGGAAAACCCCAGCTGGGAGGGCTGGAACTCTGACAAACTGGAACAGGGTGGTAGTATCAGTGTCATTATGAAGCCAGAATCAGAAAAGCTAGGAGACAAGACTTCCTAAACTAGTTTCAAATGGGAACTAAAGATGTCCCCGGCTGAAAAGAAGGAAAGAGCTGAACAGGCAAACAGGGCCCCCAATGGAGAAGCTAGAGAAAGTACCCCAGGAGCTGAAGGGGTCTGCAACCCTATAAGAGGAACAACAATATGAACTAACCAGAATGCCCAGAGCTCGTGTCTCTAGCATATGTAGCAGAAGATGGCCTAGTCGACCACCATCGGGAAGAGAAGCCCCTTGGTATTGCAAACTTTATATGCCCCAGTACAGGGGAACGCCAGGGCCAAGAAGTGGGAGTGGGTGGGTAGGGGAGAAGGGCAGAGGGAGGGTATAGGGAACTTTTGGAATAGCATTTGAAATGTAAAATAAGAAAATATCTAATTGAAAAAAAAGAGTAAATACAGACTTTATTAGGTTTGGGAAAAATAACCAATAAGTAAGAAAACTACAGTTAGGGACTAAAATGAGAGTTTGTTCCTAAAATGGGGAGAGGGGAAGAGATGAAACAAATGTGCTGCAGATGGTTCAGAACAAGCTTTGTGTGTCCCATCAGAAAGGTAGATGGTTGCCAGTCACTGGCAATGAGCCAGGGAGGGTAAATCCACAGAATATTCAAGAAAAGCTCTCATTCCCCAAAGATGAGATATAAAACCTCTCTTTTAGGGAGTGAAATATCCTACTTAAAAAATCCTACTATCCAGAATGGCTTACTCCACCATCTTGCAAAGAATGTCCCCATAATCCAGCAGGAATAAGCTTCAGAGAAGTAAGGAATTCACAAGGGTAGAGGGTGGCACAGACCAGGCTCCAATTGTGGAGCCCAGCCCAGATGGAAGAACTCTGAGGAGTCTGCTTTCACCTCTCTGTGGCTGACATAGGAGACACTCGTGAAGAACAGAACAGTCTGTTTTACACTTAGTGTTGTTATCCAAAGCCGAGAAAAGATTGTTTGCTCTATAACCCTGGGTCCATTTAAACAAACTTCCAATAAGAGAGGTTCCAGGTCACCAAAGCCCTGTCCCCCAGCACAGCCCAAAGAGAAAGTGCTATTTTTAGATTGTGGCTATGTCACAAGTATACTTTATTCCAAGTAGTGCCTTTATGATGAGTAATGTTAAACATCTACAACATCAATGCCAAGCTTAAGTTGAGCCAATGATTAAGGCTGGAAAAGTTCACAGAAGCATCTGCTGGCCTCTATCCTATGCCAACAATGCCAGCCAGGGATCTTTAGACAATGCATGCTGTTACAATGGACTGGGTCCTCCAGAAGTTCATGTGTCAGAACCTGAATTTTCCCAATTGGCAGTATCTGAAGATGGAGCCTACTACAGTGAGGTATTTGGGTCAAAGCAGTGTGTATTACTTTTCATTTTATTTGCAATGCTTTTGCTAATAGACTCTCACTGGTTTCTTTTCAAACCTCAAATTAGGTATTTGCCTTGTCAACCTTACATGGCCTGACCTTCTGTAAGCCCTTCCATTCATGGTTTAAGTACTTCATATCCAAGGGTCCGATGTAAATATTGCCTCTTTCACTGAGTTTTAAAGGCTAAAGCCAGCTCCAGTGTGCAGTTCCCATTAGCATCTTTAGCTCAACACTCAAGGTCATTGCCGTTCTACTCAATTGTGACTCAGTTGTATCTGCTCTTGTGCTTCACTCAGCACATTTTCCCAACCTCTCCAACTGAGTATCTCAAGGACGAGATCAGAAGTCTCTAGGTTTAATTCGACACACTTATGAGATGTTCCCATAAATTCTAATATGGGTGTGACCTTACCACACTATCAGAGAAATGGTAGAGATAAAGTCACTAAAAGTGATTCTAATGAAGGCTTGTCTTGTTAAGGAAGGTATGAAACAAACTGAAGTGGAGTGCATGGAAAGACAGACAGGGAGCTGAGGACAGAGCCTAGACGAACAGTGAGCATGGACTTAAGTCACTGTACCTGTGAACAATGCTCCTTACCTTACCAGCATGGGTATCCAAGGTTCTGGGATAAAGGAGCTGGTCTGGGGGTTCAACTGTCTCCTTCAGGCTGAATGGATGAAGAAGCTCATCTGGGAACTCAGCTGCCTTCTTCTGACTAAATGCAGTCCCAGTATAGCTACTCTGATCACAAGGACATGTCCATGCTAACTCAGAGCCCTTTGGAGCCTAGGTGAAGCACCTCAACTCTACACAGAAGACAACATCTACAGGGCAAAGAGGCCTCTTCCCTGACCTTTTCCCACTCAGGCAGGTCTCTATCCTTTCAATCCCAGAAGTCCTCTAGATCCTAACAGACAAAAAAGCCTGATCCACAGTCATGCCACAGCCACTGTCATCAGCACTAGAGATGTCAACATCCTCGGTCATTCTAAGGCTTGTACTGAAAATGCTTCTCAAGACATTTTCAGCACATCTTGGCATCTGCCTGTGAAGCAGCTTAAGAGCACACCCATTTTTATTCCAAACAAGTTAAAATCTCTATACATTCCGAAGAAAGAGCACAGGGCCCATTCCAGGTTATCAATGTCAAACACACAAAGACAAGCCTTCAGAGAACTTATTAGGGTGGTCTGAAATGTCCAACACAGGTGGGAAATGAAAGTTCCACGAAGTGACCTCAAGTTGCCCAATGTCAGCCCAGTCACACCTGTGTCTGCTGCAACTCCCCTCCATGATCACTCCACCGAACTGTTAACATAGGGCCACACTTTCATTTACTACATCATCTGAGGCACACACTTTGACTACTTACTGGAATGCAGAGCTATTAAGAACCAGTCACCACACTAGAGGTAGAAAAAACCCACCCCTTATCCTTCCATCTACATTTCCAAAGAACAATAAATGCCTCTCCCAGATGAGAATCTATATCTGTCAGCAAAACTGGTACATACTTCTGGATCCTTATGAAGGATCCACACAACCGTTCTGGAAACTAAAGGGAGGGGGCAGCGATGCCTTCTAGTCAGCCACACATGCTAACCTTATTCATATACATCCATGCGTCTGAAGCAATAGCAATCTAACGACAGAATAACACTCAAGACCAGATTGCTTTATATATTAAAAACAAAAAAAACCACGAAGAAAGAAACTCGCACAAGACCATGTGCTGCTGCAAATCCTCCTAAACTCTAGAGCCACCATGGAGAGCTGGAAAGATTAGCCAAGCCCTTTCTTTCCATTTGGCCTTGGTAATTCAGAAAAGGCACTGTTAAGGGCAAAAGCTCTGCCAGTAGTCAGGACTCCATTTCCATCATGTCTGCTGCCTGTCCAAAGCAAAGCCCATAATGTGGCAAGAGAGGCTCAAATTATGGGTGAGACTGCACTTTCCATTCTACCCGGGCCTGTGATTACCTGCAATTCTAAAATTACCTCTGCAGAGTAAATGCCTCCATTGCACTCCATTCCTAGAACAAACTCTCTTCTGAGAACTGGATAAGAGATAAAGGTACTTGGGGATGGGGGTGGGAGAACACACAACCACAAAACAACTGATAGTACTGCGGCAGTGAAAGAACTGTCAGCACATGAGTGTGTGTATGTGTGCACACTCGCGTACACACACACACACACACACACACACACATTTAAGTAATAATAAAAAAAAAAGAGTAAAAGTTAGAATAACAAGAAAATCAGAATTCTGGGAACAGTGAGTTTACCAAGTGATTTGTTCCATATACCTAGTTGGTGAACTCAAACATTTAAATAAGCCATGCTCTTCTCTCGGTACAAATCCCATACTGGGCTTCATGGCAGGTAAATCTAGTTGGCTATCAAATGAGACATTCTATTCTATGGCTCAAAAGTCCCCAACATTACCTAACAACAAGTGAGTCTCCTAAAACTGTCCATCAGGATTGTATTCATAAAATAATTTCAAATACCATAAAGGAGCAGCCATTAAACAGAGACCCACAATAAATCACTTTTGTAAAATAACAATCTTTCCATAGCTCAAATAATTACTTATCTTAAATTACTTGGTTTTTAACAGAAGATTTTTATATGCCAAACTTTCCTCAAATATAGTACTCCCCATTTAGCTTCAATATTAAAATAATAACGGACTCCCAGATTCACATCACACTTGAGATTTCTTCCTTCCAATGAGCATTACACTCTGTCCTCAGGGAATCCAGAAGCAACAAGTCAGGGTATATTTATTCTTCCTGACTTGACTCTCATACTTTCATCTTTATCCAGCCTCTCCACTATAAGGTCAAATGGAAAGGCTTTCTTCTGAGGGTCCCAAGCAGAGGACCCCGGAAGGGCCGACTCTTGTATTTACCTACTACATTGTTCTGCTTTGTTTTCTTTTGATCACAATGCAGGTCTTTCTCAAGTAGTAGCTGAGTACTAGTGTAACATTCCAGGATTAACCAGTTGGCACCATATACAAGAAGCAAGCAAGCTTGCTCATATGTTCATGGCCTCATGAAGTTTGCAACCAAGAGCAAAGGCTGACATTCTTTTTAAGCAAGTCTGTTTTTGACTCTAAGTCTTTTCCCATTTCAGAGCAGTCTAAACCTTACCACAAACTAGCTCAGGTTAGTCCTTTCCCTCTCGGGAGACACTAAATTATAAGGTACAAGATAAGCCATACTTTACTGACAGATGGTTCCTGGAATCCAAGGAACACAGGACACCTGATTTGACAATCTGACCCACTCAATGCAGGCATGGAAGGTGCAAAGGAAATGAGCAAATACAAGCACACATATAGGTACTCATTTGCAGGCACATATGTAGGCACACACAGACACACACACACACATACACACACACACATTTTACCACCTCTATTTTGGCTCCTACTCTTAAAAAAATTAAATATATGTGAGGTAAGCTGCATGTTGTCCCCCTAAGGTCTATCACCTTCCCTCCAGAGGACACCTGTGGGGACAAGGAGCACCCAGAGAGGAGCTTAGCACAACTGTCATCTGAAAGGCTTCATCCAGCCGTTGATGGAAACAGATGCAGAAACCCACAGCCAAACATTAGGAATGCTCAGGGATTCTTATGGAAGAGTCACATATGTAGCAGTTGTACAGCTTGGTCTTCATGTAGTTCCCCAACAACTGGACTGTGGACTGAGTCTCAGACTCAGGCGCTTGCCTGCCTTTTGATCCCTTTCCTCTAGCTGGGCAAGTTTCTCAGGCCTCAGAGGTTGGGGGACGGGGTGGGGAAGCTAGGGGGTTGGGGGGGGGGGTTGATCAAAATATAAAGTAAGTGAATGAAGAAAGAAAGAAAGAAAGAAAGAAAGAAAGAAAGAAAGAAAGAAAGGAAGGTTGATTTAATATACTTGGTCCTGGAAAGAGAGAGAGATACAGAGACAGAGACAGAGAGAAGGAGAGAGAAGGTAGGTAGGTAGGTAGGTAAGTAGGTAGGCAGGCAGGCAGGCAAATAGAATTAAATGTACTTACTTGGTTGTGGAGATCACAATTCCAACTGTGACTTTCCACTCTCTCTAATACCCTTCAGACAGCACAACTCCACTGTTGAGTTTCTTCCTGACCACATGCAATCAGCCCTCAGATTAAGAGTGTTTAGGTAGGCAACCAACAGCAGAGAGAAGTATTAAAATTTGTGTCTAGGGCTGAAGAGATGGCATGGCAGTTAAGAGCACTTGCTGCTCTTGCAGAGGACCTGAATTCAGTTTCTAGCACCCACTGGCAGTTTCCAACTGTCTATAACTCCAATTCCAAGGAATCCAGCTTCCTCTTCTGACATCTGGGATACAGACATGCATATAGTGCACTTTTCATTCAGACAAAACACTCATACACATAGAGTAAAACTAAATCTTTAAATAAAATATAAAATAAAAATTGTATCTATGCTAAACATGTAGACTTTTTCACTCTGTCATTTACTCTATAAAGAGCAAACTGTAATAAGTATTTATGTACCATCTACATTGGGGTAGATATTATAAATAATCTAGAGGTTTTTAAAGTTTCTATGCAAACATTATTCCATCTTATAAAAGTAGCTTGAACATATGTGGAAATTGGTATTAAGGGAGATGGACCTAAGAACCAATTCCTGACAGCTATGAAGACCCAGGAAAAACCTAGAGTTTAGTACTACAACACACAGCAGTAGTCAGACACAGGCAGGAATACTCCCATTTACAGATAAAACTATTCCAACAGCAAAGAAAGCCAACAGAAAAATTTAAATGACTATAATACAGAAGCCATGTTCTGGTGGGAAGCACAGTCATAACTCTATCTGGAGCTAATACAAAATAAGATGTATTCTAAAAGAAGGCAGCTTTGCCCTTGCCATACTGTATTACATGTGAAGTAACTGGGCCCTTTTTTTCCCCACGACCGTGTAATTACACATGAAACCGCAGATGCCATTCATGTACACAGAGGCCTGACTTAGGCTTGAAAAGAAATCCTTCCTTCATCTGCATCACTAGCAGTTTTTGAAAGGACAGGAAAAATGCTCTACGGAGAAAAACATGGACACTAAAACATTCGTCTATGTTTAATCAACTACCTCTGTTGGAACTTGCCCGACAACCATTCTTGCCCCATTCTGATTTCACAAAGCATGAGACTGAGGCACAATTGCTAGGAAGGAGCCCGGCCAAGGCACTAACTTTCTGACTCCAAGC
This sequence comes from Mus minutoides, assembly GCA_902729485.2. Taxonomy (NCBI): domain Eukaryota; kingdom Metazoa; phylum Chordata; class Mammalia; order Rodentia; family Muridae; genus Mus; species Mus minutoides. Next base: position 3,576,532 of record LR749499.1, on the reverse strand, counting down.
TTTCCTTTCCTAGAAACTCTCCTTTCCCAGTTACCATTCCACTGACTTTTCACATACAATGTATGCTGGGGTTTCCACACTGCTGTCTTCCTTACTCCCACTAAGGTAGAAACTCCAAAGTCATCCTTTGAACATACCTGCACAGTTGTACACAACTTGCAGGAGTGAATGGCTGCCTGCTACACCTGATCACCAATGAGACAAATGAAGAATCCTTATGACCTCGGCACAGAGCAAGGCATTTGCCATTAAAAAAAAAAAAAATCAGAATCAGAATCAATCAAATCACTACTTGCTACACTAGACGTAAGAATAGTTAACTCTACTGAAATCTACCTACTGATTTCCAGATATCAACATCATACTGCCCAGCACACAAAGCAAAGCCACACTCCCAAATTGTCATTGTTCCTGCCTCACTGACCTTACAGAATCCAATACTCTGCCTCAACTTCTTCTGCCACCCCTACCAAAGGGACTTCCTCGAATTTATAAGCCTCCCTTTATGTCTTAGGACCACAGCCCTAAGTATTTTCTTCCTTCAGTCTCTTACCCCTTGGCCATACTGCACCTATGAAGATCAATCCTTAAAGCCCTAAGAGAAGGATGAGACTCTATGTTGATCATTTTTCCTAGATCACAGTAGTGATTTTCCTTAAACTACCTACATATGCACTATATTTATGAGTAAAAGGTCACAGATGCAATCTAACAGACTCCAGGGTTCCAGGTAATGAAACAACTTGCAGAATTCTTCAGGTTCTGAACAAAGTCTAAGTCTACATGCTAAATCAAGCTTTTAAGACTCCAGCAGGACCAAGATCTTGGTGAAATTTGTCCTTTGAGTGCCAGTATGCTGGAATGGCCAGTCTCTTAGACTCTTCCTTCATCCCCTGATAGTCTTTCCTAAGAGCTAGTTGCTATGGGTAGACCTGGGCCAAGGGACTTTGATCTTCGGGGAAATACAATTATCTTCTAATTCTGCTGGAAGAATCCCAGACACTAATGATTTAACACTGTTAAAAATGGAGAGCACATCTAAGTCCAACCACATTATCAAATACTATGTTACCATCTGTGTAAGGAATGTACTTTTTTTTTTCCACAGCAAGAAATTTTAAGTTTAATGGAATTAATTTCAGAGATGTCCTGAAGAAGTGTTACTTTTGAAGACTTGAGTTATATTGTCCAAAAGCACATCCCCACATCGTCCCCCAAAAAGGAGGGGCTGGCTGGGCATGTATCTCAGTAGTACACAGAGCACTTACTCAGCAAGTATGAGGCTTGGTCCTCAGAATTACAAAGGGGATGGAGGACAGTTACCAGCACCATTCGGGAATTTAAAGTTAGCATGAACTAATGTTAAAAAGGCAGTTTACAGGAGGCAATGTCCCCAAAATGTATAGCCCTTAGATACTTAAAACATTGTATTTGAATCTTACCAGATTTTCCCTGAACACTTTGCAGTTACACCCACATTGTCCACATGACATTGTAGAATAAACCAGGCCAACCATCCACTCAACAGTGCAAGCACAAATTGAGTACCAAAAACTTAAGATCATGAGCTTTCACAACAAGCCACAGTCATTTCTAGCATCTGTTAGTTAGTGGCTTTGTGCTTTGCTATCAGAATAGAAAACAATTTCCCCTAGTGTCCTGTAGGTGGCTGAAGGATGGAGACACTGGGAAAAGCAGCCGACTCTTGCCTTCAAGCACTGACTTTAAGGAACAGCTCAGGAACATAGAACCTCGAAAAACCTTGGTGACCTAGACAAGAAGTATTCTCATAACTTAGGAGAGGATAAAAAAACCTTTGATTTTATTTTTAAAGCTCATCCAGTTTCAACTTAAAAGTCAAAAGAATCTATATCCTTTCACATCAAAAATATTGGTCCACAATCCAGACCATTTCTTGAAGCATTGGAAGCCCACGCTTGTAGGCAGCCTGTGCTCACCCAGACTGGTGGTAATGCCTTCCTTAGAAGCCTCCTGTTCTCCTAGGGAGCTTCTGCCCTTCTGTGCAGATCCTTCTTTCAGTCCCCTTTCCTTTCTGAAATTAACAGGCCCCAGCTCCATAAATGTGTGTTCTCCTCAAGCAATTTTCAATAAGGTAAAGCACTCTTTGAAAATACACAAGAGATGTGTGAAACCTTCATGCAAGTTTTCTTTTAGTCTGTTTTTTTTTTCCTGCCCCAGTAAGGTCCACACAGATGAGTAATTGATTCATATCAACCATTTGTGAGAGAAAAGAAATCGCCACTGTTCTTTTCCTAATTTATATCGTTCTCCAATCTCGAGTCTATCCAAGTGAATCCTGAGGTGGGAAGGCAGGAGAGGCAAAGAGGAACATCAGCCTCAGATGCCTGTCTCCACTCATAAATACACACTTTGCGTGGCCGCCTATGTCAGAAAAGGTATCTGCTTTTAGGTGATGTACACTCCCTCCAGTTTCCCTCTGTCGCCCTAAAGGAAAAAAGAGTATGAGTTCTCTTTTGAGACACTTACATAAGACTCAGTAAACTTCCTGTGACATTCACAGAAAATGTAAGCTGCTCTTTTGCTCCCTCAGGATATCATTTTAATGGACTGAGTGACAAAATTCACGGATTCAGAATTCAGCAGAAACCTACTCAACTGAGGTACATCAGCACAGGGAAAACAAAAAAACAAAACTCAAACCAGTGCATTAAAAAAGGGTCACCCAGGAGATGGACTGGGTCAGTAAAAGACAATCTGTTCCCTCTCAAGTGACCCATTTAAAGTCCAGAAGTGCCCAGGTTTAATCAATCCCACACTGGTAAAGACAGCTTATAGGAAGAACTATCCTTACAGAGGGGGCATTTCAAGGCGATGAATAGTATAACTTCATGATAAACATACTTATCATTCCAACCTCCAGAAGCAATAACATTTACAGGAAGCTCTAACTAGATACTGATGGCTACAAGAAGTTTAGTCTTAACAAGACAGACCAGGTATGCTGGTTGGGTCTCCCCCTCACGGGTATCCATGCCATCCAACCACTTTATCCAAAAGAGCTTTTTGCAAAATGTGGATGCAAACACCCAACCCGGCCTCTCTTCAACCAACTGGAAAGTTCTCTGGGCATCCCATCATAAAAGGCAGGTGAACGTCGCAGAAAAGCAGGAAGGGTCCCAGGGTGGCGGGAAAACAATACCTCCAGGTGTTACTAAGAACCTGCCCCCTACACACACACTCCAACTCGCTCTTGCCTATCAATATCTTGTACACCTATGAGCCTATCAGGCCCTGAGACAGATCCTGGGGACACCAAAGATTAGGGTCTTCCACCTCCTGCTTTTCCAGGACTCAAAGCCAAGTCAGAAACCGTGTGCCCATCCTTTTTACTAGCATCTTAAGCACACCGGGTACCAGCCACAGGTTTGGATAACTTGTCCAGCATTGCTCATTAAAGCGTCCCCACGAAGGTTCTCTCGCACATCAGGGCTCTTACCTTGGCCTTGACTACATCCAGGCAGAGGTACACTCCGAAAGAGCTGAACCGCGTGGTGCCACTGACGCCTACTAATCGCAGTGGGTCCTGGTGGAGATCCCAGCTGGAGCTGTTCTAACCCGACCCACGGTGCCAAGCACAGACTTCGGGACAGCCTTGGGCTCCAAATGCCAACAGGAAAGGTCCGCCTTGCCGGGACTGAGCACTCCCCCTTCTTTCTCCTCCTCCGAGGCGGCTGCCGAGAGCTGCTCTACGCCAGAAGGACTCTTCCAAGCCCTGGGCGCCTTGCATGAGCAAGGGCCTGGGGCCGCCCTGGGTTGGATCCGGGAAACCAGCGCCAGGAAGAAACGCGGAGCTGCAGCTCTGCCGACTTCACCTTCCGCGCCCCTGACCGCTTAACCCCTTCAGGGCAGGGCCTGCCCGCAACCGGCGCCCCCAGCCACGGAGAAGCGGCGAGGCAGGAGGCAGGAGGCAGAAGACAGCTCAGCCGGGCCGAGAGACCAACGTGGCGAGCGAGCACTGGGACCCGCCGTAGCTGCTTGCGGTGACCCTCCCCCCCACCCCCCGGGCCTGCGCCGCTCGCCCGCGGCTCCGCGAGAAGCGGGCGCAGAAGAGGGCCTCGCCCGGGCCTGGGGCGCGGGACCGGGGGCGCGGGGCCGGGACAGGTGCTCCTTGGAAGGTCAATGCCGCCGGGGCGCTGCGAGTGGGACGCAGCCCGATGGGTGCGGGGAGCCCAGGCGGGCAGCCCCCGCCGCCACCTTGGAGACGCGCCGGCTTCCCGGAGCGCTCAGGTTTGGAGCCGCTCGTCCGCTGCAGACGCTGTGGGCAGCCTGGAGCCGCGAACGGACGGGCGCGCGATCCCCGCTTCCCGCGCGGGGCCGGGAGAGAATCGCTGTGCGGGGACCGGCGTGGAAGCGCACTGGCGGGCGCTGGTGTTCGAGCTCCAGGCTAGTCCAGCCGCCGCCGCGTGTTTAGAGCGTCGGGCTCGCTCAGCAGCTGCAGTGACTGTGTGTCTGTGTCATGTCGGTACAGCTGGGGGGCGAGGGGGAAGGACCGCGATCCTGGGCTGGGTTCCGAGCGGGGGCGGGACCGGAGCCCGCCTCGGAGCCACGCCTCTTCCCCGTGATCGCATGGACGGCCAATGGGTAGCGCCAGGAATGTGCGTCTCTAGTGCCCGCCCTACCTAGGCTACGCCTACGACCAAGCACCTCCCTCCGCTCCTTGGTTCATTGGAACGCAGGCGGATGGAACACCCGGAACCTGGAGCCCGGAGCCCGGGCTGGGTCTCGGGAAAAGGGTGCTAGCTGGAGCTCCCCGCCCTTCTTTCCCGGACTCTGGCTACCCCAGATTTGGATGAAAGAGAGGGAAGAGAGGCGGGTTGAGTTCGCAATTGTTGCTTTAGGTTTGCCAGCAGGGTGGGTTACGGTGCCATTCCTTTTACAAAAAAACGGTTTGGGGGGAAGTAGGAAGTTTACCCTGCTTTTCCTTCGGTTAGGGACGCGGCTTTCCCCTAGGTTGACCGGGCATGGGGCAGCCAGAGATGCGAAGAGGCCCGATTTGAGCGCTTTAACATCATCTTGCTTGGATTCTGGATCCAAGAATCCTGTGCAAGACTCTTGTCCCCCTCACCAGGAGAAACTACATTTTTGTGTCCATATATACACACAGAGATGCACCTCCTTTCTTGCTCCTCGCGTTCAACATCCACTGAAGGGACGTCTAAGCCTCCGGATGTTGATGAAGCGGGTAAGGATGCGGAGAGTCCACCCGGGCTGCGGAAGGAGCGGAGAGATTTGGTTATAGTAAAGGGGATGGGATGTCCCTTGGGAGAATTACCCCCCACCCCCAGGCTGAAGCGGAGCCTGGGTGAGAAAGGACCCGAGAGGACGGTCTACTCCCACTGGAAGACGGAGCTCCGAAAGTGCGATCCAGCTTCCGGGTTTTTTCCTTAACTAGGTCCCTTGGCTTCTGGGGGCCCCTTCCCCCTGAGTCCCCACCTCCCCCAATCCGTAGGAGCCACTGAATCTCTTGCCTTCCCCTGCTTATCTCCTCCAGCAGCCCACCCACTGTCTTTTAATGGCCAGGGAGGATGGAGAGAGGTGGGATACCTTAGAAAGGTCTTCCTATCTCGGGACTCTGAGCTGACTATCTTACCCGAGGTGGAGCATCACTCTAATCTCGCATTCGGGGATCAGGCTCCTTTCTGATCTCATCCCTCATCCCCAGCTCTGGCCTTGGTACCTACACCCTTGGGCTGTCCTTTGACCTGGTCGACACTCTTCCCCCACCCTCGGCTTCCCTGTGGTCTCTAGAAGCCAGGACCCCTTTCACCACCAGCAGGTGCTCTCCCCCAGTTCCCAGCGCTGCTTACCTAATCAGTAGGAGCCTAAGTCATGGAGGATGCGAACCGAAGGTAGCGGTTGCTTCGGGATTGTTAACTGCGATGCTGGGGTCCTGATGTTTTATATCTACCAGAATAAGTCTTACCATGAACGCTGCAGGGATAGCAAATCGTATCTGGGTTTGATGCCATTATTGTGTCGGAAAAGAGCATTATATGATAAAATAGTATCTAATATCCTAAAAGCCATTAAAGTGTCAAAGTTTAATGCCAAGCCTTTTAGCTCGAAGGCAGCTCAGTTCTTCCTCTGACATACAGCTTTGTTCTAGAACTCCCAGAAAACAAGGAGATCGTTTTATTTTATTTTATTGCAGAACGGCAGTTCTTCCTACTTTCTTCCTCCTCTCCCACACAAGCCCCCCCCCCCAACTGGGTAAAATTGAAGCAGGAATGTGTGCTTTCTTTTTATTTATCGCTTCGCTTCAGTTCATCAATGGTGTAAAAATGCATTATTATAATACATTAGCATGTTAATAAGGGAAAGGAGAGTCTTGGAATTCACAAGCAAAAGAGGAAATAATTGAATTAACATCAGAAACTCAAATATGATGAATGTGGGAAAGAAATGTCTCCATTTAAATGACCCAAAGGTGGTACTTTGTCTACATCTTGAAAAATATTAGCAGGGTAGAGCGGAAGCAATGTTCACTGGGGTCAGTGAGATGCCATAGTTACTGCCAGATTTCCTGATGTTGGATAGCATGTGTCAACAAGCTCATTGAATGTGAAAAAGCTCTCAATCAACCCAAGGTTACAGTTGTACACCACTGATGTATGGAATGGGCTAAGTGGGGAGTTGGTTAAACTGTTATAACCCAAAAACACCACTGGTAAATCTTCCTCATTTTAAATTTTTCCTTTGGAGAACTGTTAAGCTCTTAAGTTTCACAGTCTAAGCAAACATAAATCTGTGGTTTGAGTGTGTGTGTGTGTGTGTGTGTGTGTGTATCCTGAAGTTGGAGGTGATTGACTAGGAATTATGCCTCCTTGACACAAACCAAGATACAAATGTCATAAAAAGATTTTGGCTATAAGATGGTATAAGAAATGCAGAATAAAATACAGAAGGAGATGTATCTGTTATTGCTAAAGAATCAGCACAGATTTTGCTGAGAACTGAAAAACAGGAAAGTATTGTACCCTATAAACCAACTGCTATTTATCCTTACACCAACATTGCACCTGCCAGTGAAAAAGCTGTACTCGCCCTCCCTCCCACACATCCATCCTCCCTCCTTTCTCATCTATCCTCTCTTTGTTAGGGTCATACAGAATTAATCTTAAGAAACTGGAGGTCCTAATATGACCACTAGGGGGCCCTAAAGGCATCTCAAAGTGGAAGGCAGAAAAAGCTCCCACCTCCCTGATTTCTGACCTCTTTCTTTTTCTGAGTACCTATTTCAACTGGGATCTAAAGACAAGTCAAGAGTGAATATGATATAGAGATTTTAACTTAGGAGACAAGAATTTTGCTTCTAGCTTTTCAGACTTCTGACGCCCTCACTCCTCCCCCAAAGGAATTTTGCATCCATTGACTCAAAGTCAACCCAAAAATCACTTCCTTTCCAAGTGAAGAGTGAAGGCTCATTCTTCTAATATTTGGAGATGGTTTTCTGAATATTTGAACATTGCAGAGAGGATTTAACAACTTTTATACCAATGGATCTACCAACAGAAGCCAAGGCTTAATAATCAGAAGCCTTAACAATCAGAAGCCTGGTTGTGTGTGTGTGTGTGTGTGTGTGTGTGTGTGTGTGTGTGTGTAGGTCAAATGTCCATGCTCTGTGTCTTCCTTAGTGTTTTCCCATCTTATTTTTCTGAGAGTCTCTCACTGAACCTGGAGTTCACTGATTTACCTAAACTAGACAGAGAGCCAGAGTGCCTCCTGATCTCCCTCCTTAATCTTACGATGACAGAAACACACTCCGATGCCAATGTTTTATGAAAGTTCCTCATCTTTGCAAGCACTTTACCACATTAAGCCAACTCTCCATCACCACCATGGAGGCCGGGTTCCAGGGAGTAAGTAGCATTGTGGTGTTGATTCTGGAGGAAGGAAAAAAAAAACAACCCATAATTGAATGCACAGGGAATGATTCAGGTTGGAGCCTGCATCAGGAGACACTGACCAGTCAACAAGGAATGATTCCAATATCTCAATAGTGTTACATTTGTCAATAACTAAATGTCACGTTAAATCTGGGTAGGGTGCAGTGTCTAGCACTCTAATGTTTAAGGTTTCAGAGTCCTTAGCAATCTCATACTCTCTGCCCTCCATTTTACAACTAAGTAAGGTGAAGATGTCCTTTATGAGAGCTGAGAATGCCCCAAGAGCTCAGGCTAGATAAGGTAAATTGTTCTCCAATATCTGTAAACAACATTCAACCTAGACATATTTCAAGTGAAAATATAATTATCAAGCATGAAATATTCCTCTGTCATTCTGGCCAGTAACCAAAATGCATTCCTGGACAAAACAAAATGCCCACCTTCAGGGAGACACAGGAAAGAAGGTGCTTGGTGAAAAATTAAAGACTGTTATAAAAGCCAGCAAATTAACACTAATGAAAGTGTGATTTGAGCATAATTTAAGTGAGAACAAAGCAAATCCAGAGGCGAGACATAAAAGAGAGAATGAGGACATAGTCTTTCTTTGTGGGATGAAAAATTACTTTATTTACTCATCATCATGTTCATTAAGCAGGCTGGTTACAGGTAATCCAAAATTAGCATTATTAACTTCTGGAAGACTTGCTACCCCGAACCTCAGACCTGATAATCAAAATGGATTTGGCTCTAGATAGCGGATGCCATTGTCTGTAGGAATGAGAGTGTATTCACTCATTGGTTGTGAGAGACTGTCAGAGTCAAACCTTGTCAAGACATAACTCCCTCGACACCTTATGATAAAATAGAACAGGAAAAGAAGCTTTCTGTAGAGAGAAGAAGAATTCATTGGTGCTAAAGAGGCCAAGATGAAAGGTTAAGCAAGCTTCTTTCCTCAGGTCCTGGCAAAGCAGGACTTCAAGCTAGTGTAGCAGAAGACCCCAAAACAAGAAATGTAAAACAAAAACATAAGGAAAAAAAAACTGTGTTCTGGAAATACTAGATAGGAATGTACAGCTTTTGATATATGTATATATGGAATGTATAACTTATAAGTGAGTTAAAAGGGCAGAGATGACTGGGTGGGCTCCCACATTCTTGCTCCCTATTCCATCCCCACTCCCACCCCACCACTGCCACCCTCTTTTATTTGCTTTAAAAACCTTCATGATAAGATTACCTGAGGATCTTGTTACAAGGCAGAAGCTGATTCAATAGATGTGGGCTGGAGACTGGAGTTCCACTTACCAAGCAGATCTGTCCATGAGTGGGATATAGAAGACTTTCACTAACATCATCTGTCCTTTTCCCATTTTGCTCAGTCAGTATGCCTCAAAAAAATAAAACGCAGAGGCAAGGATTGGGAAATAGGAAGCTAATTTGGGAGGTGACTACAAAAAGCAGAATGGGTGGTTTCAGTGTACCCCAGCAGTCATGTGTTGACTCCCTGCGTGATAGAAGGTACAGATGGGACCTTAGGAGCCAAGGTGAAATTGTGAAAGAGTTGTCCTCATGGATGAAATAAATGGAAAGTGTATAGGAATGCATGAGTTCACTCTCTTCTGCCCTTCTGTCACGTTGGGGACAGTATTTCCATACTATGTATGCCCTTGCACCTCCACCATGTAAGAAGACACAGCTCGTCCCTCTATGATGTAAAGAAGACCCTCCTCAGAGAACAAACCTAATACTTCCTTAAACTTGGATTTACAGGCCTCCAGAAACGTAAGAAATACATTTATATTGTTTATAAAGTACTCCTTCTCAGATACTTGGTCATAACAGCACAACTGAACCTAGGTATCGGGTAAGGATGTGAGAAAATGAAATAGAGAAGGGAAACAGACTAATCAGCTATACAAGGCTTAGTGGCTACTGTGCTGGACATGGCAGACGAGGAACACAAGCTTAGAAGTATCCCACTAGTCAGAAAAGCTACAGCACTAATTTTTCCATCAAATCCCTTCATGGGTTAATGGTTGCTCCTGGCAACTGACTGACTCCTGGGGTTTCCTCTAGAACCACATCAGCAAAGTTGCAGGTGCTTAAGATGGGAATGCCTCATGGTGCATGAAAACTGTCCAACCAAGGGTAGAAGTGATTACCAAGATGGATCTCAGGGAGTGACAAAGACAATGATAACATTTGCCTAACGAAGTTCTATGGATATAGCTTAGTGGATAGGGGGGTCAGTCTGTGTGAGAGGGGCACACAAAAATGTCATCCCAGACAATCTGGGCTGTAAGTTGGAAGAATAGGACTTGAGCTCATACTAGGCCTCAGCCACCTCCAGGTCCACCTAGGATACATTAACTCTGCCTCAAAATGACAAAAGCATTAGCTTAAAAATAAATCACGGTTTTAGTTTGAAGGTCCACCAACACCAGTTCAAGGCTGAGGAGGTAACATGGCTGTTCAGTCAAGGTGAGGCTCAGGACTCTTGTCTGTGACTGTAGCTTTTCTTGTTAGTGCTGTAGCTTTTCTGACTGCTCAAAATATTTTATTGCCATCAAAATACTTCTCAAATACATTCCTTTTGTTTGTTCAAAGCATCATCTTAGCTCAGACCTTCATTTCTCACCTGGAATACACTAAAACTTACTATTCCATCCACAGTCTCCTTACTACCCTTTTCTTTTATTTTTCTTATTTTATTTACTTACTTATTTGAATGGAATTTTGCTATGTAGCCTCAGGGATCCACAAGCCCCAATCTTCCTGCTTTTATTTTCCAAACACTGGAATTACAAGTATACACTACTGTACCCAGCAGCCTTCTCTCATTTTTAAGTTCTAGCCATATTGTTTCCATCAAGTGAGTCTCTTTCTAATAAACTTCTGCTTATATATTTGCTATAGTTTCTTTTAAATTATATTAGCAATTCTAGTATAAATTCAGAAGTAGTCATTGGGGTTGAGTCAAAAGGAACACCAATGAACAAAGCAAACATATAAATGTTTCTCATGGAGTAGTAATGTATTGGGCATGTCCACTCTGTTCTTGCACAGGCTCATTTAACTTGTCCAAGCATCCACTCAGGTGGTTCTCTTAGTGCCATTTCACTGCTTAGACTTAGTTCAGAAAGCAATTCAATAACCTCCTAAACATTATGCAGTGAGTCGTGGTAGGACTAGGAGGTATTCTTCACTACTGTGTCACCTATTCTTACAGAATCACAGCCGTGACTGGATAAGAACTCAAGATTAGCTCTTACCTTTTTGTCTGTGTGTCTAATAATAATACACATATCATTCAACAATTCATATTTTTGAAAGTCTTGTGTAGCTCAGTCTGACCTTGAACGCATAGCCATGTGGCCAAGGATAGCTTTAAACTTCTCATCCTCCTGCATCTACCTGCCTCCATGGGAACCTGGGGCCTTGTGAATGCTAAGCAGGCACTCTCCAAATGAACAGCATCCTCAGCTCCATCTCATCATTTAACGTCCACTCATTAAGGTGTGCCTTTGAGAGGCCTGCCCTTATTTCTTTTTCTTGTCACTAACCCGGCTTTCCACATGCTCACTCCTACTCCTCACTGCCTCATTGTACACATTCACTTTTCTATAGTTCAGGGTTTTTTTCCTCTTTCTCACAGTCCTTATTTATGCCATTTGCTCCCTCTAAATCTCATTTTCTTTGCCTTGACATCTTGGCCTTTTAGCTCCAGTTTATTGATATCAAGTAGAATGTAAAATATTACTTTATTCCCTAGAATAAATTGCTTAGAGGGATTTCCTTTTTTCTTTATTATTTAAAATATTCTCCCCTTTCTTTTATTCTATAGTGGTTTCTGCCAGCTTTGTATGGTTACTGTCTTCTTCCCACCTATCCTCAAATAAGAACAAATCATCTACACCTAGGCTTTACAAATTTCCTTTGTTGATGGCTTTCCCTTAGCCCAATTCTCAAAGTGGCAATTTGTTGTTTTTTGCAGTTTTTCAGATTGACAGCTGGCCAGAAAGTTGACATGCATAAATATCAAAGCTGCCCCAAAGTTCACTGTCTAGCCAGCTTGCTCTGTATGTGGCTTTCTGAATTAAGAGTAGAGCTCTTTCCTTATCATTTGGGTCTATGATATGCAGAACACGTAGGGTGTGGGAAACTATAGTTTCTGCTTCTTTTGCTGTGCGTTTCTCTTTGCTGCTGAGCAGTGTGCTATACAAGTTCTGCAGGGTCAAGAACAATAGTTTCTCAAACAGAAGGCTTCTACTGGCCTAGGAGGGGTGGCCCGTAACTCTGGGCTTCCTCTTTTCCACAAGCAGTTGTACATTTGGTAGAAATAAAAACTCAACACCAAGTCCACTTGGCCAGGTTATGTTATATAGCTTCTTCTTTGCATGTGAACACATGGGTATTTTAGCAGGAAATAGTAAAAGACTACATGTTATTGGCACAAAGCTCTTTCATGTAATTGAGGGAAAAGGTTCTAGCCTATTTCCCACTTCTACCATGGCTCTGAGGTCTTTGTTAGTAACCAATGGACTGAAGATCTCAATCTAATGACTTTAAGGAAAAATTCTTACGTTTTCCCAATACAAATAGGCTGGGGTTGGGTAGGACATGGAAATTCGAATTTTCTTTCTTTTTATGGAGGCAATTGCTCACTTCAACATAGCTTAAGAACACAGATGTGGACTAGCGACAACACCAAAGCCAGCAAATAACCCAACCAAATGGTTGCTTCAGATTCATACCCCAGTGAGACTAATGTGGTAAAGAGTCAGCCTATCTTCTGTCCTATTATCCAGATTAAAAACCATGCTAAAAACTTATGAGAAATATCTCTACTGGAGACACTGAAACATAGTCTAACGTTCTTCATTCAATTATGGTCAAGCTTACTCTTCCAAATTTGGACCAATAACGAGTAGTGTCTATGTATTCTTTCTCATAGATGGTATTATCTAGTAGAAGAGATATCATAAAACAAGCAATATGAAAGAGATCCTTGGTTATTGGTTGGTTCAAATGCTACAAAAAAAAAAAAAACCCAAAGAGGACATGATGGAAAAGAAAAATAAATAAATGGAGTCCAGGATCATCTTCATGAAGAAGAGTCCTTTAGGCTGAGTATAATGTAAAAGTTATTTGAGCAATTTGTGAAGACAAAGAACATTCCAGCTGGAGGGAAGAGCATGTGCTAAGCAATGAGGCAGGAGAACTCAGCATGACTGAGTGATTGAATGAAGGCCAGTGTATCTGGAGCTTATTGAATAGGAGAGGTAGTCTTGAAGAGAAGAATGGGACGTGAACAGCTGTTTGGGAGATATTTAAGGAAATCAACAAGAGATGAACAAATGGATTGCCAAGTAGCAGTGTGGTCCCATTGAAATTAGCACAAATTAATGCTGATCAAAGGCAGTATAGTTCTGGGACTTTCTCCAGCAACCTTCTAACATTCTGCTTGTGTTCAGTTCTTGCCTCTGTTGGGTAGATTCAAGAAACCCAGCTTAACCTTTTGTGATGGTCTCAACTCTGCCCTTCTCTAGCCCTGGGTGTGAAGGCTACTTAACCCCCCAAGTAGGCTGACCTTGACCTGTAGTCTGTGATCCTCTGCATTACACAGGGGAGTGGTGTGAAAGTTGTCCTTCTTTTCCTGTAAATGGAGTTGGCACATGTTGCTCTCTCTCTAATCTCCCTCGCAGTGGAGGATGGAATGGTCTTTCAATAAGTGTGCACTTGCTGCCACCACTTCCATTCAACTATGCTTCCTCTTGGGAAACTCATGCCCCATCTCAGCTTCCATTTAAGCAAAGGTTCTCAGAGTTCCTAGTGCTGCTGCCCTTTAATGCAGCTCCTTTGTAATGGTGACTCCCAATCATAAAATTATTTTGTTGCTATTTTATAACTGTAATTTTGCTACTGTTATGGATTATAAAGTAAAAATCTGATATGCTGGATATCTGATATGTGACCCCCAAAAGTATCATATCTTAAAGGTTGAGAACCACTGATTTAGAAAAAAATCCATAGTCCAACATTCTAAACCATTTCCCTTTCTTATATAAAAAACACACAAGAGAAGTTCTCATTCTGGAAGTCATCAACTGCAGAATAGCTAGGATCTGTATAGGACAACTTTAATCCTAACAGTGCAGAGACTGGAGGTGTTTCCTTGGAGTCACCTAATCCATTTATGTTACAATTAAAACTAATTTCCCATGGTTTAGACCTTGGTAGAAAGCAGACGATTCTAGCCATGATTTCCCTACAAAGGCAATATTCCTATCAAACACACACAAACACAAATTAAATTAGTCCTATATACTTAAAAGAATTTCAAGGGTAGCTCTTGTTGTTTACACTAAAAGCCTGAAGGACAGCAATACCTTGCAACTTTCTGGCACTTACCTTTTTTTTTTTTTTTTTTTTTTCTAAAGTGCTTTTTTTCTTTTCTTTTTTGCACATACATTATCTCATTTTGTCCACATAATGACTCGAATTAAGGAGGATGGATACTATCTACTCTTGGGAAAAAAATAAAACTTGGGTTTGATTTACTCCTGTAGAGGTTTGGGATCCTGCTGGAGCATTTTGAGACTTCAGCTACATGGCTTAGAGTGCTGAGCTGACTTGATCTTTAATCAATGTTTGACCTTTTATCAAAGGTCCCCAAAGATAATAATAGCCACCACCCATTGTTGAGCATTTAATAAATTCAAACACTGTGCTTCCTGCCTGATTTCTGTGTACTTTATCTTTCAACTCTTAAAAGAGGTAGTTTCATTACTGAGCTGGCTTTTCAGATGAGTTTGCCTACACCTCACAAACTCCAGTGCCAGAGACTTCAGCCCCTGTGCTCCTGTGATTGTTTGTACGTGCTTGGCCCTGGGAATGGCATTGTTGGGAGGTATGGCCCTGTTGGAGTAGGTGTGGCCTTGTTGAAGTAGGTGTATCACTGTGGATGTGGGCTATAAGACCCTTATCCTAGCTGCATGGAAGTCAGTATTCTGCTAGCAGACTTCAGATGAAGATGTAGAACTCTCAGCTCCTCCTGCACCATGCCTACCTAGATGCTGCCTTGTTTCCACCTTAATGATAATGGACTGAACCTCTGAATCTATAAGCCAGTCCCAATTAAAAGTTGTCCTTATAAGTGTTGCATTGGTCATGGTGTCTGTTCACTGAAGTAAACCTCTAACTAAAAATGGCTCCCATTGTTATGCAATTCTTAATGAGGGTATTGTCTGCTGCCTTGTGGAATGTTCCAGTACTAGGCATACCTTTGAAAAGTCTGACAAAGTATTTTCTTGGAGGAAAGAATTAATATTAGATCTTTTGGGTATGTAGTGTTTTTGTTTTGTTTTGTTTTGTTTTGTTTTGTTTTGTTTTTTCCTTTCAGTTAATAAGATGTGTTATGGCAGAGAACCAGCAGAAATTGGGAATAAGAAAATCTTACTTGAAGTGCTATCTTTGAGGGGATTGACCAGTTCTACCACATGCTTGCTCAGGCATCGTCAGACATCTTGTTTTTTCTCTTTACTTCTTGATTTACAGCTTTTAAAATGAAGATAGTAATAGCAAATATAGTAATCATTCTGAGTGTTTGGAGCTAATGCATATCAAAGTACTATTACAATATTGAATTATCTATTTATTTATGTGATTTCAATGCCTGTCTTGGGGGAAGTGACTCATTAGTATTACCATCATAGTGGGAGATAGAATTCTGTCTTTTGATGTGAAAAACAAAGGAAGACAGTCTTGATTGTGATCAGCACAAATTGACTGTAAATCACTAAGCAGAAGAGGACTAATTTATAAAAGCAATAGCAAGGCTGAAGAAATGACTCAAGAGATTAAGACCCATGAGTGAACACCTTCAATGGGAAAGATAATGTGGTGCTAGGTTGATTAGAACCAGGTTAAAGACTTGCAGTCCCCTCAGGAGTTCAGTTTTATGCTATAGCTCATGTGTCACTTCTATGTGAGGGGCTTGGATTTGACTCTAGATATGTGCAAAGTGGGCATTCTACACAGGCTTCCTGATGTGGTACCCTATGATAACTAAAGCAGATGTCAGGTGGAGAATGGAGAAGAGATGTTTCCAGATATCTAGTCTAGAAAGTTGGGCCTATTGCAAAGGATAAGGAATTATTTAGTTATTTCAAGGTATTCAAAAAGTCTTAGAAAGTCAGATAATTAACAAACATCTATTGCAGAGCAAATGTTCCCTCTCTATGTTTATATAGCTGCTAGAAAATGATCATGTAACTAAGACCAAGGTAATTAAAGGTCATAATAAAAAATGTTGTCCTGACAGAGAGTAAAGAACACATAAAGCAGTAGCTCACTACAGCTAAGGATCTAAAGTGTCAATTACTTTCCAAAACCTAGGAACCATTCCATCCTAACCAGACTCTCTCAGAGACAAGTCATGAATGATGTCTTGTTCCAAGGTTCTTTTAATTTGTATATCAGTTTAAACCTGATTATTTTTTCTTCATATGTTGTTTATGAGCTATACAATAGCCTACCAATCAATAATAATAATAATAATAATAGTAATAGGCCCTGTGTGGTGGCTCGTTCCTTTTTAATTCCAGCATGTGAAGTTGTGTCAGGTGCATCTCTGTGAATTTGAGGCAAGACTGGTTTACATAGCAAGTTCCAGGTCAGTCTGGGCCATATATTAAGACCCTCTCTCTTTAACAACAACAATAACAACAACTTTTAGTTGTTTACCACTTTTTAGTTCTGAAATACTTACTAGTAAATGGGTTGCAGATGATAGTCAACCATTGGGAAATAATATATAATTGTTTCTGGCTTAACTGGAGCTGTGAGAATCTGGCAAAGAAAGGTATACAGTGGTGTAATACAAAGTATTGCACCAATGCATTTGATGACCTCAAAGATATAGTGAGTGTCATGATATAATAGTCCAAAAGGAGTTACTGCAACAGTTTGAGATATTCTACTCAAATAAGAAATTACCAGGCAAAAGTTTTCTTTGTCTATTTTAATTCTACCTTCTACCATGTAGAATAAAGAACACCACTAAAACCCTTCTGTTTTATCAAAGAAAATTCACAAGTATTTGTAGCCTTTATAAAAGTGAGATATTCATCCAGTCAGAAAAATAATTATAATAACAAGGAATTGCAACCATTTCAAAAGTGAAAGGTGATTTTCTCAGGCCACTGAAACTACCAAGGCACTGTTGTTAGGGGTAGGGGGTGGGGGGCATGGCAGGGATCACATGGCAGGGTATTATCACACAAACCATCTTTATCTTCTGATTTTCTCTCTCTCTTTATAGGTGAAAGGTTTTGCTGCCTCATCCCTAAGTAATGAGATCACATTAGTACACAGCAAAAGGAGGAGACAATGGGCTGAGAAGCCTCATTCCTACTTCATGGAGAAGAGAAGGAGAGAAAGAAAATGGCTGTAGGAACATACAACACTTCGAATCAAAAAGAGTACAATGAATTCACAGACCATGGGTCAAAATGTAAAACACTAAAATAGCACCCTCACATCACTAACATCTTGGGCTCAAAACTCAGAAGCCAGGGACTTTGACTCATTGCAGTGAAATAGTCTATGGCCTATTGAAATTGAAAACCAAATACTAAAGCAATGTTGGTTCAATTGGCAATATCACCAAATGTCCAGAGCATAGAAGAGGAGATGCTGATTCAGAAAACAGACTTGAGAGCAGAGATAGGGTTGGAGGATAAGGTTCCAAGCGCAGGGACTTTCCAGCCCTCAGGGAAAATCAGGTTAAGCAACCCTCAGGTTTAATGAGGCTGTTTGTTGTCTCTCACTGGCAACTCCCTTGCCTGAGGCATTATCTTTGCAGAAGCAGCTAGTTTTATGCTGTCACTCATTTGCTATAAATAGCTTATTTTATTAGAACCTGAGCTGAATTTTGTTACAACTCCAGTGGTGGAAAAGCCGTTGGTCACAAGATCATTTTGAGTATGTATTTGGTGTGCTGGCTCAAACAACTTCAGAGATTTCAAATGATCAACTGATGAAAATACACACTCGGAGACATACACAGACACATTCTCATGAGGATTGACCCCAGAGGTCATGAAAGCACAGATAAACTGCCTCTACACTTTACTCAAACTCAAAGGAGACTTAATTATTCTAGCTTAACTCCTCAGCCCTGCTCCAATCAATCCTTATTTATGACTTCATGGGTTCTTCTAGTAATAGGAGTACACCACTTGTGTTTGGTGTGAGGGACCCTAAGGACTTTTCCAGTCCCACACCCTCCTTATAGCTTCCCCCTTCTTCCTGGGGTCAGAGCTAGGCCAAGTTCCATTCTCCACCCACAGGAATATTCTTGAGTAAAACTTCTCAGAAAAACCACAGAATGTACTGACTGATAGTCACCTGATCCTCTGAAAAGTCCAGGTAGAGTTCAAATGTGTGTCATGCTTGTTAGCCAATAGATCTACAGGTCAATATGCTTAGTCAATAAGTTTGAACTGCAACCTTGTTGATGTAACCTGTGCCCCTAAAAAGTATTGAAAGACCCACAACGTGAGGACTTTCTCACCTTCTGACTCAGGAGAGGCGACACCCCAAATTACTCACGAGAACCGGTCTTGATGCAAACTGCAAGAGGACTTTTATTCCAAGAGCGCTCTGGGACCCACAGTCATACCCCAGGCAGGGTTAGAGGACTGTGGGTCCCAAGTAGCTGGGAGAGGGGGTATTTAAAGGAAGAAACCACAACTCAAGGGGGTGGGGAGGACATTGTTGGAAATACCAAAAATACCAGTTAAGAGTCACAAGAAAGTGGAAAGTCAAGACAATTTTCTATGAGCTTCTAACAATAGTACATTTGCATAGCAGGTTCCACTAGTGGTCAGGGGGGGTCAGGGGGGGTCAGGGTGATGTTTTGATTATTTTGGTCAGGCATTTTACCACAGTGTCAAAAGAGGCAAGTGAAATAGTGTATAATTTGGCCATAAAAATAATTAAGTTCTGCGATTTATAGGTACATGGATGGAACTGGAGGACAGTATTCAACAAAATGCCTGAAAGATAACACATGCTTTCTCTCACTTGTAGGAATGCAAATTGTCAATCACATAAAAGGATGAAATAGTAAAATGATCATTAGGGCCTAAGAAGAGTGTTGGAGTGTAGTAGGAGCAGAAGGAAGTTGAATATTGGGTACCAAAATAATGTTATATAGAAGAAATGTATTCCACTGCAGCAGATAGGATGACTCAAGTTTATAACAATTCATCATACATTTTATAAAGATCTAGAGGAGGAACTTAATAGCTCCATACACAAAGCAAAGATAAATGTTTAAGGAAGTAAAATCCTAATTACCCTACTTTGATTATCATACATTGTATATTGGTATGATCCTCATACTGTGCCTCATAAATTGATACAATTATTATCTGTCAGTTAAAAGGGGAGAAAAGAAAAATATCGCATCAGTAAAAGTGGAAGATAAATGATGGTTTCTGCTGAGCCAGGTACCTAACACAAAAGCCTCTCTTTTTTTTTTCTTTCACTGCCGCCCCCACCCCCCACTCCAAAGCTAGTTGCAAAAGATATGCTGTAATTGACAAACAGAAAGTCTCCTTGAGAAGGAAAGCTTTCTTTCATGAGTTTTAAAGGGCAAGATGCAAATTTTTAGCTGTGACTCTGTACTGCTAAAATTCTCTCTTCTCAACTTTCTTGTGTCTTATGAATGTCTTAACTATTTCTCTACTCTTTACACTTAACTCTTTCTTAGCCTATTTATTTAGGGGCTTATTGTTGTTATTTCATTTATTGGTGTTTTATTTTCAAATGTTTTCAATGTAACCTTTAAAATTTTGCAATGCAATTTTTTTTTGACAAGAAGGTCTTAAGACAAATTAGTAGAGTCTGTAGGGTGTGGAAAGATTTTAGTCAGTTTCCATAAATGTGTGCCCAATAGGAAATGACCTACAGTAACATTTCCTTATCATACCTAGCTCAAAACACCAGGTCTTTGTGATTTTCTTTTTTAATACTCCTATCCTGGTCTATGAATCTTTCCGTTGAAAGAAATCCAGGAATCTGGTTGTTCTCTTTTCTCTAAAGCAAAACAACCCATCTGTAAACTGCTCACATGCTGGTGGTGTAGTAATTCCACTAGAGCCTTCTGCTCCAGAGTTTATCCTAATTAGTCTAGATCTACCCTTAAGACACATTACTAGAAATCCATTTAGATATGTAAATTAATGCAATACTGTTCCCGAGATGGGAGAAATACCCTAAGGTTTGAGATTTGGGCTTCATAACAGACAGAGAGATGGTTAAGAGTTTGAACATTTTGTTGTGTGTGTACACATAG
This sequence comes from Mus minutoides, assembly GCA_902729485.2. NCBI lineage: Eukaryota > Metazoa > Chordata > Mammalia > Rodentia > Muridae > Mus > Mus minutoides. Next base: position 3,556,240 of record LR749499.1, on the reverse strand, counting down.
CTTGAAATGACAGCAGCCATCCTGGTGATGATTTATTTTGCCAAGAACAAAATTGACAAAGACAATACTGGGGACTGTGGAAGTCAACCTTAAGAATGACAAAGAGGGATTGAAAGTGAGGCACCATAGGCTCCTGCGACTCCTTTTAGAGTCCAGATCTGCCCTACGTGGATTCATGGCATTAGATCTAAGATGGTGTCCAGAATTGTGTTAAATTCATTTTAGGAATCCACAGGAAGTGTTCTATTAACAGACTCATGAATGAATGGCAACAAAAATGATACAGAATAGCCCATGTCTAGTCAGAGGATGAGCATGAGATCTATGAAGAGTATTTGAATAAAACCTAGTTATAAGGAACAACAACAACAAAAAAATGGATATAGTATTGCTATACTAGGTAACTTACTGGAGACTAAATATGAAGAACAGGACTGATACAACTACCCAACCTGAGCAACAGGTGAAAATGAAGGTCTTAATGCAGTTCAACATAAACCTCTAGAATGTTCCGAAAAGCTAGGCAATAGGTGATACCTTTTTGTGTGGTGCTTACCTACATAGAAATGTTTGTAAATAGTTGTAATTGAGAACAGGCATCAGATATTTGATAGCATGTAAGATACCAGTTCATTTCAAGGGAATACTGGCAAACTTAGCTGGTTTCTAGTTTACGTCAGCTCACCTGTGGCCAGACTCTATATAAACCCAGTGAAAATCCCTAAGTAGTGCCTGAAGAAAGATGACAGAATTTAATAGGCTATGGACTGCCATCTGGGAAACTACCAGAGACTCTGACTTATGCTGAATTCTATTATGGATTTCTTTTACATTTATTTTTTTCCATAGATTCTTACAGTTCTCACTTTCTCAACTGGCCATCCATAAAATCCTGCCTCTGGTTATAGCCCTACTGTGAGAAGAGATTGTAATAGGCCAAGTCTCACAAGATATTTCTGCCTACACTGTTCTTAACTCAGACAATGGCTACTTAGTTCTCTCTCTAGCCACTTTGTGTCTTTGTTTATTTGTATTTCATTAGCCACCATTCCTGTAGAGTGCCCTGTTTTGTGCCATCAATATGTCCAGCATTTACAGGAATGTGCAGTGTTTCTCTGGTGCTTAATCTGTTTCTGCTATTGGCTCAGTTACTGGGTGAGAGTCAGTTGCTTTAAATGACACTGTTCACAGAAGTTCCTGTGCGGTATTAGACTGATGAGTCCATGGACACTGTACCTCATTGCTGTAAATATGCATGCTACTTTTCCAGAGTTGAATTCTATATCACTATAGAAAGACACTTGGCCCAAGAGCCTTCAATTCAACCCTTAATTGGAAAAACCATTTTCTTTGTCACTAAAGTGGAACTGGTAATGGAGTCCACCCACTGCAATGATAAGAATTGCTGTTCTATTCTTGTATACTGAGTTTCTATAATGAGACTAAACTCTTTGGGGACTGTTTGTTAATGTAATTTCTACTATACTCCTAGTTGTAACCCTCTGAGATTCTAGTTACTTCCAACACTGAAGCGCATTTAAGTAGCAGGGCACAGACCTGTTTAGTTGGTTCTACAAAGACATAATCTTATTCAAAATCTACCTTAGCTTTTTGGTCCCCAGTCCTATGTGGATTTAGGTTGTATTTTTGTTTTGTTTTGTTTTGTTTTGTTTTGTTGTGTTTTGTTTTGTTTGATCAAGTATTAAGTTCTATGAATGGTAGGCAACTTCAAAAGGTTGGTTATGAAAATGCACTGGTACCTTAGAATCCTTCAAACACCTGCAGCTGTTCTATGTTCATATAGGCACAGACAATGCTAGACATTGTCTAATAATGTTTTCAGGTATCACATGCCTCTTTCCAAACCATAATAAATCATACAATTTACAGCTGCTGTTTGTGGTCCTTTTACCTTGTGCAGATTGATTCCAAACCTCGCTCTTTTGGTTGCCCCTTTATGACTTTCAGATGCTTTTCTGAGTTTATGAGACACTTAGAGGTTATCATTGTATCATTGTCTGTGGAATGAAAACTTTTCATAGAAGGTGGGCAGGATAACATATCATAACAGTGCACAACATAACATAACGTAAGTCCTGGGCCATTCTCACAAGACAAATAGTGTCCGTGAACTTGAGCGGGTACTCAGCAACTGAACAGTTGTCCCTTCCAGATGAATGGGTTTCAGAGTTCAGTAACTAAGGAATTACTAACAAACCATTAGTAAGCTCCAATAAAGCATGGAAAGATCTCTTACTTGTCCCAGTGGTTTCCACAGGAGAGCAACACTGAATGGTGGTGGAAAGCAAAGGCACTACTTAGCATTCTATAATCCAGTATCATTCTCTATAAGTTCATTTGTTTTCTCACCCAAGGGTGCTGCTTAAGGCACGCTGTGCATCTCCACTAAGTGACTGTTAGGGATTTTTTCATGACTTGTTTAAAAGTTTCCATTCAAGTAGCTCAGATACTAAGTATTCCCTATTGAAAACTATTTCCCATACTGGGCCACTGTGAAAGTTCCTGTCTGCATACCATTCATAGATTTGTTCTGGGCTTGAGGGATAGCACCTTTCAACTCTACCTTGCCTCAGTACCTTTTTTTTTCCCTTGGGTTTTGACTTTTTCAGACCCAGAAGGGACTATTCTGCATGGAACAAATTTGTATTCTTTACCTGATCCAGCAATCCAGAACACACACACACACACACACACACACACACACACACACACACACACACTGCTGCTTCTAACTAATTCTTTTCTATTTTTTTGATTCTTTTTTTAATTAGATAATTTCTTAATTTACATTTCAAATGCTATCCTGAAAGTTCCCTATACCCTCCCCCCGCCCTGTTCCCCTACCTACTCACTCCCACTTCTTGGCCCTGGCTTTCCCCTGTATTGGGGCATATAAACTTTGCAAGACCAAGGGGCCTCTCTTCCTAATGATGACCGACTAGGCCATCTTCTGCTACATATGCAGCTAGAAACACAAGCTCTGAGGATTCTTGTTAGTTCATATTGTTGTTCCTCTTATAGGGTTGCAGACCCCTTCCGCTCCTGGAGTACTTTCTCTAGCTTCTCCATTGGGGGCCCTGTGTTCTATCATATAGATGACTGCGAGCATCCACTTCTGTATTTGCCAGGCACTGGCATAGCCTCATATGAGACAGTTATATCAGGGTCCCTTTAGCAAAATCTTGCTGGGATATGCAATAGTGTCTGGGTTTGGTGGCTGATTATGGGATGGACCCCTAGGTTGGGTAGTCTCTGGATAGTCAGTCCATCCTTTCGTCTTAGCTCCAAACTTTGTCTCTATAACTCCTTTCATGGTATTTTGTTCCCTATTCTAAGGAGGAATGAAATATCCACACGCTGGTCTTACTTCTTCTTGATTTTCTTGTGTTTTGAAAATTTTATCTTGGGTATTCTAAGATCCTGTGCTAATATCTGCTTATCACTGAGTGCATATCTAGTGACTTCTTTTGTGATTGGGTTACCTCATTATATATCTGATATCCTCCAGATATATCCATTTGCCCAAGAATTTCATAAATTAATTGTTTTTAATAGCAGAGTAGTACTCCATTGTAAAAATGTACCACATTTTCTGTATCTATTCCTTTGTTGAGGGACATCTGAGTTCTTTACAGCTTCTGGCTATTATAAATAAGGCTGCTATGAACATAGTGAAGCATGTGGTCTTATTACTTGTTGGAACATCATCTGGGTATATTCCCAGGAGAGGTATTGCTGGATCTTCCAGTAGTACTATGTCCAATTTTCTGGGAACCGCCAGACTGACTTCTAGAGTGGTTGTAGAAGCTTGCAATCCTACCAGCAATGGAGGAGTGTTCCTCTTTCTCCACATCCTTGCCAGCATCTGAGATCACTTGAATTTTTGATCTTAGCCATTCTGACTGGTGTGAGGTGAAATCTCAAGGTTGTTTTGATTTGCATTTACCCAATGATTAAGGATATTGAACATTTTTTCAGGTGCTTCTCAGCCATTTGGTATTCCTCACTTGAGAATTCTTTGTTTGGCTCTGTACCCCATTTTAATGGGGTTATTTGAATTTCTGGAGTCCATTTTCTTGAGCTCTGTGTATATATTGGATATTAGTCCACAATCAGATTTAGGATTAGTAAAAATCCTTTCCCAATCTGTTGGTGGCCTTTTTGTTTTATTGACAGTATCTTTTGCCTTACAGAAGCTTTGAAATTTCATGAGGTCCCATTTGTCAATTCTTGATCTTACAGCACAAGCCATTGCTGTTCGGTTTAGGAATTTTTCCCCTTGGCCCATATCTTAGAGACTTTTCCCCACTTTCTCCTCTATAAATTTCAGTGTCTCTGGTTTTATGTGGAGGTCTTTGATCTACTTAGACTTGAGCTTTGTACAAGGAGATAAGAATGGATCAATTTGTATTCTTCTACATGATAACTGCCAGTTGTGACAGCACCATTTGTTGAAAATGCTGTCTTTTTTCCAATGGATGGTTTTAGCTCCCTTGTCAAAGATCAAGTGACCATAGGAGTGTGGATTCATTTCTGGGTCTTCTATTCTATTCCACTGATCTACCTGTCTGTCACTGTACCAGTACCATGCAGAGTTTTTTTTTTTTGGTTTTTTTTTTTAATCACAATTGCTCTGTAGTAGAGCTTAATGTCATACATGGTGATTCCACCAGAGGTTCTTTTATTGTTGAGAATAGTTTTTGCTATCCTAGGTTTTTTATTATTCCAGATGAATTTGCAAATTGCACTTTCTAACTCAGCAAAGAATTGAGTTGAAATTTTGTTGAAAATTGCATTGAATCTGTAGATTGCTTTCAGCAGGATAGCCATTTTTGCTATATTAATCCTGCCAATCCATGAGCATGGGAGATGTTTCCATCTTCTGAGATCTTCAATTTCTTTTTTCAGAGACTTGAAGTTCTTATCATATAGAAGTTTCACTTCCTTAGTTCGAGTCACACCAGGGTATTTTATATTTTTTTGTGACTATTATGAAAGGTGTTCTTTCCCTAATTTCTTTGTCAGTCCATTTATCTTTTGTGTAGAGAAAGGTCATTGATTTGTTTGAGTTAATTTTATATCCAGCTACTGCACTGAAGTTCTTTATCAGGTTTAGGAGTTCTCTGGTTGAATTTTTGGAGTCATTTATATGTACTATCCTATCATCTACAAATAGTGATGTTTTGACTTCTTCCTTTCCAATTTGTATCCCCTTGATCTTCATTTGTCAAATTGCTCTGGCTAGGACTTCAAGTACTATATTGAATAGATAGGGAGAAAGTGGGCAGCCTTGTCTGGTCCCTGATTTTAGTGGGTTTGCTTCGAGTTTCTCTCCATTTAGTTTGATGTTGGCTACTGGTTTGCTGTAGATTGCTTTTATTATGTTTAGGTATGGACATTGAATTCCTGATCTTTCCAAGACATTTATCATGAAAGGGTGTTGGATTTTGTGAAATGCTTTCTCAGCATATATTGAGATCATCATGTGTTTTTTTTTCTTTGATATATATATATATATATATATATATATATATATATATATATATATATATATAGTGGATTACATTGATGGATTTCTGTATATTAAACCATCCCTGCATTCCTGGGATGAAGCCTACTTTGTCATGATAGATGATCATTTTGATGGGTTCCTGAATTCAGTTTGCGAGGATTTTATTGAGTATATTTTGCATCGATAGTCATAAGAGAAATTGGTTTGAAGTTTTCTTTCTTTGTTGGATCTTTTTGTGCATTAGATATCAGAGTAATTGTAGCTTCATAAAATGAATTGGGTAGAGTACCTTCTGTTTCTATTTTGTGGAATAGTTTGAGGAGATTTGGAATTAGGTCTTGGAAGGCCTGATAGAACTCTGCACTAAACCCATATGATCCTGGGCTTTTTTTGTTTGGGATACTATTGATGACTGCTTCTATTTCTTTAGGGGATATGGGACTGTTTAGATTGTTAATATGATCCTGGTTTAACTTTGGTACCTGATATCTGTCTATAAAGTTGTCCAATTCCTCCAGGTTTTCTGGTTTTGTTGAGAATAGCCTTTTGTAGTAGAATCTGATGATGTTTTGGATTTCCTCAGGTTCTGTTGTTATGTTTCCTTTTTCATTTTGTTAATTAGGATACTGTCCCTGTGCCCTCTAGTTAGTCTGGCTAATGGTTTATCTATCTTGTTGATTTTCTCAAAGAACCAGCTCCTGGTTTGGTTGATTCTTTGAATAGTTCCTTTTGTTTCCACTTGGTTGATTTTAGCCCTGATTTGGACTATTTCCTGCTGTTTACTCCTCTTGGGTGAATTTGTTTCCTTTAGTTCTAGAGCTACTAGATGTGCTGTTGGGCTGCTATTACATACTATCTCTCCTTTCTTTTTGGATGCACTCAGGGCTATGAGTTTAACTCTTAGGACTGCCTCCATTGTGTCCCATAAGTTTGGGTATTTTGTGGCTTCATTTTCATTAAGCTCTAAAAAGTATTTAATTTCTTTCTTTTTTTTTCATCCTTGACCAAGGAATCATTCAGTAGAGTGTTGTTCAGTTTCCATATGAATTTTGGCTTTGTATTATTTATGTTGTTATTGAATATCAGCCTTAGTTACATTGTATAATTTCAATATTTTTGTATCTGTGGAGGCCTGTTTTGTGACCAATTCTATGGTTAATTTTGGAGGAGCTACCATGTGGAGCTGAGAAGAAGTTATATGCTTTTGTTTTAGGATAAAATGTTCTGTAGATATCTATTTATCCCATTTGTTTCATAACTTCTGTTATTGTCCATGTGTCTCTGTTTAGTTTCTGTTTCCAGGATCTGTGCATTGGTGAGAGTGTTGAAGTCTCCCACGATAATTGTATGAGGTGCAATGTGTGCTTTGAGCTATACTAAAGTGTCTTTAATGAATGTAGCTGCCCTTGCATTGGGAGCATAGATATTCAGATTTGAATTTTCATCTTGGTTGATTTTATCTTTGATGAGTATGAGTGCCCCTTTTTGTCTTTTTTGATAACGTTGGGTTGGAAGTCAATTTTATTCGATGTTAGAATGGCTACTTCAGCTTCTTTCTTCGGATCATTTTCTTGGAAAATTGTTTTACAGCCTTTCACTCTGAGGTAGTGTCTGTCTTTTTCCTGAGGTGGGTTTCCTGTAAGCAGCAAAATATTGGGTCCTATTTGTGTAGCCAGTTTATTAGTCGATGTCTTTTTATTGGGATATTGAGTCCATTGATATTAAGAGAAATTTTAAAAAGCAATTGTTGCTACCTGCTATTTTTTTCTTTTAAGTTGGGATTATGTTCTTGTGTCTGTCTTCTTTTAGGTTTGTTGAAGGATTACTTCATTGCTCTTTCTAGGGTGTAGTTTCTGTCCTTGTGTTGGTGTTTTCCCTTTATTATCCTTTAAAGGGCTAGATTCAAAGAAAGATATTGTGTGAATTTTGCTTTACCATGGAATACTTTGATTTCTCCATCTATGGTAATTGTGAGTTTTGCGGGGTATAGTAGTCTGAGCTGGCATTTGTGTTTTCTTAGGGTCTGTAAAACATCTGTCCAGGATCTTCTGTCTTTCATAGTCTCTGGTGAGAAGCCTGGTATAATTCTAATAGGCCTGCCTTTATATGTTACTTGACCTTTTGCTCTTACTGCTTTTAATATTCTATCTTCATTTGGTGCATTCGTTGTTCTGATTATTATGTATCAGTAGGAATTTATTTTCTGGTCCAGTCTTTTTGGATTTCTTTAGGCTTCTTGTATGCTCATGGGCATCTCTTTCTTTAGGTTTGGGAAGTTTTCTTCTACTATTTTTTGAGGATATTTGCTGGCCCTTTAAGTTAAAAATCTCCATATTCATCTACTCCTATTATCTGTAGGTTTGGTCTTCTCATTGTGTCCTGGATTTCCTGGATGTTTTTAGTTAGGATCTTTTTCCATTTTGCATTTTCTTTGATTGTTGTGCCCATGTTCTCTATGGAATCTTCTGCACCTGAGATTTTTCTCTTCAATCTCTTGTATTCTGTTCCTTATGTTTGTCTATGGTTCCTGATTTCTTTCCTAGGGTTTCTATCTCCAGAGTTGTCTCACTTTGGGTTTTCTTTATTGTTCCTACTTCCTTTTTTAGGTTTTGGATGGTTTTGTTCAATTCCATCACCTATTTGGTTGTGTTTTCCTGTAGCTCTTTAAGGAATGTTTGTGTTTCCTCTTTAAGTACTTCTACCTCTTTGGCACTGTTCTCCTGTATTTCTTTCAGTGAATTATTAATGCCCTTTTTGATGTCCTCTACCAACATCATGAGATATGATTTAAAATCTGAGTGTTGCTTTTCGGGTGTGTTGGGGTATCCAGGGTAGGGTGGGAATGCTGGGTTCTTATGATGGTGAGTGGTCTTGGTTTTTGTTATTAAGATTCTTATGTTTGCCTTTCGCCATCTGGTAATCTCTGGAGTTAGTTGTTATAGTTTTCTCTGGTTGGAGCTTGTTCCTCCTATGATTCTGTTAGCCTCTGTCAGAAGTCCTGGAAGTCTAGCTCTCTCCTGATTCTCAGTGGTCAGAGTACCCTCTGCAGGCAAGCTCTCCTTTTTCAGGGAAGGTGCACAGAGGTCTGGTGTTCAGACCTGCCTCCTGACTGAAGATGCAGGCCGAAACGGCCTGTCCCTGAAGATGGGTTGCCTGTGTAGTCTGCACGCTCACTGGCACAGACTGGTCTCAGAGGTACCCAAGACACAAGGTGGCTCTCTTACCTGCTCTGGTGGTCAGAGCCCTCCTGGGCAGACTCCTCTCCTCTGGCAGGGAAGGTGCCTGGATGTCTGGAGCCTGAAACGGGGTCTATCCCAGAAGCTGTGTTGCTTTTGCCTGTCCCAGAAGCTGTGTCGCTTCTGCAGTCTGCTTGCTCACCCTTTGCAATCCTTTTCTATTTTTTCTTGCCAATTCAAAGGCTAGAGTAGAAGATACTTTTTTCTGGGCAAATAGCTCAGCCTCCATAGTGTATCTAGTGGCTTTGATCAGGGAACCTTGAACTGATTCCTGTTCATGATCTTGTTTTAGGGGTTAAGACTCATTTTCTAATCTGTTAGGTTTTTATTTGGAGGGTATTCCTCATATACATGTAGTGGACTCCATTCATTAGAGAGGCATGCCACTCCTATCCATACAAAGAAAGTCAACTTCCCTGGTGTGACGTGAAAATAGAAACTAAAGATAAATCCAAATTAACAGGTAAAAGAATTCAGTTTTCAATGTTTTGGAATCCGTGCTTTTCCATGCATTATCTCAGAAACAGAGCATGTAGGGGCTATAAAAGACTACATACCATGGGGCCTCATGCTCACTAGCCCAAAGGCTTTCCCCTTTCTTCACTATTCAAGTATGAACCAGGCCAGACCCTGCTTAGCTTAGGGTGGTATGGCCATAGGCAAATTTCACTCCTCACTAAAAGACTTCAAGTAGAGAATTGGATATTAAAATCTGAAGGCCAGGAAACATCTAAGCTGAAATTTTCTTAATTTGTTGTACTTTTACAATATGTATATGTACACATGTGGGAACATTCATGTTGAATACAGGTACCTATTGAGGCCAAGAAAAAAAAGTGTATTGCATCCCATGGATCTAGAATTACAGGTGGTTGTGAGCTTTTTCCCTGTAACATGAGCACTGGGAACTGGACTCAGGATCTCTGAAAGATCAGCAAACACTTTTAACCATTGAGTTATACCTCTGGGCTGTTTTCCCTTCTTAATATGTTGGGTTTTGTTTTGTTTTGTTTGTTTTTGTTTTTCTATTTCCATGTTTAACTAGAAAGGCTTGGCATTTTTCTCTATTTCTTCCTGGTAGCTACTGAGATTTTCACCTAACCTCTATACTTATCTCGGTTAAATTCTATCATTTTGTCCTAAAACTTCTTTTTGATATCATTTCTAAATTCTTGTATTAATCAGACCAGGACCCTAAAAGGGAATCTCAATTTGCCCAGTAACAGATTCTATCCAAGGATTTTCCACCTTCAGAAACAGAAGAATTAGATGCATGCTTTATCCATAAATGGGACAATAAAACTGTTCCTCTCAAACTTATCTTTTGTTCTGCCACATTTTTTATTCCATTAATTTATTTGTGTTCACTTGACATCATAATTACAGGCCCCTGTCTTTGCAGTCCCTCTTTACACAGCCCCTTCACCTCACCATGGCACATCATGTCACTGCAGGACTAGCTCTTTCCTACTGATGATAGGCAAGGCATCCCAGTTAGGGGAACAGGATCCACAGGCAGGCAACAGTTTCAGAGACATCCCCCACTTCAGTTGTTGGGGGAACCCACATGAAAATCAAGCTGCGTATCTGCTACATGTGTGTGTGTGGCAGAAAGCTAGGTCCAGCCATGTTTGCTCTTTGGTTGGTGGGTCAGACTCTGGAAGCCCCCAAAGGTTCCGGTTATTTGACCCTGTTGGTCTTCTTGTGGAGTACCTATCCCCTCTGGGTTCCTCAATCCTTCCCCCAACTCTTCAATGAGACTTCCCAAGCGCTGCCTAATGTTTAGCTGTAGGTCTCTGCATCTATTTCCACTGGCAACTGGGTAGAGCTCTCAGAGGACAGCTGTGCTAGGTTTCTGTCTGCAAGAATAACAGGGTCTCATTAATAGTTTCAGGGAGTGATTCCTGCCCACAGGATAGGTCTTAATTTGGACTGTCATAGTTTGACCATTCCCTCTGTTCTACTTCATTTTTATCCTTGTGTATCTTGTCGGTAGTATACATTTTGCATTAAAATTGTGTGGGTGGCCACTCTCATAATTGGACAGATACTAGAAACAGAAACAAACAGAAACACATTGAAACTAGCAGAAATTATGAAACAAATAGATTTAACAGATATCTACAGAACATTTTATCCTAAAACAAAAGGATATACCTTCTTCTCAGAACTTCATGGTACCTTCTCCAAAATTGACCATAAAATTGGTCATAAAACAGGCCTCACCAGATTAAAATATATTGAAATTATCCCATGCATCCTATCTGATCACCACGGACTAAGGCTGATCTTTAATAACAACATAAATAATAGAAAGCCAACATTCACATGGAAGCTGAACAACACTCTACTCAATAATAACAGGTCAAGGAAGAAATAAAAAGACTAAAGACTTTTTAGAGTTTAATGAAAATGAAGCCACAACATACCCAAACTTATGGGACACAATGAAGGCAGTCCTAAGAGGAAAACCCATAGCTCTGAGTGCCAGAAAAAAGAAACTAGAGAGAGCATACACTAGCAGACTGACAGGACACCTAAAAGCTCTAGAACAAAAGAAAGCAAAGGGAGTAGAAGACAAGAAATAATCAAACTTAGGGCTGAAATCAACCAAGTGGAAACAAAAAGAACTATTCAAAGAATCAACAAAACCAAGAGCTGGTTCTTTGAGAAAATCAACAAGATAGATGAACCCTTAGCCAGATGAACTAGAGGGCACAGGGTCAGTATCCAAATTAACAAAATCAGAAATGAAAAAGGAGACATAACAACCGAACCTGAGGAAATCGAAAACATCATCAGGTCCTACAACAAAAGGCTATACTCAACAAAACTGGAAAACCTGGATGAAATGGACAATTTCCTAAAGAGATACCAGGAACCAAAGTTAAATTAAGATAAGATTAACGATATAAACAGTCCCATTTCCCCCTAAAGAATAGAAGCAGTCATTAATAGTCCCCCACCCCTGCCAAAAAAAGCCCAGGACCAGATGGGTTTAATACAGAGTTATATCAGAACATCAAAGAAGACCTAATTCCAACTCTCCTCAAACTATGCTACAAAACAGAAACAGAAGGTAGTCTACCCAATTCATTCTATGAAGCTACAATTACTCTGATACCTAAACCACATAAAGACTCAAAAAAGAAAGAGAACTTCAGACCAGTTTCCCTTATGAATATCAATGCAAAAATACTCAATAAAATCCTCGCAAACTGAATTCAAGAACACATCAAAATGATCATCTATCATGACCAAGTTAGGCTTCATCCCAGAGATGCAAGGATGGTTTAATATATGAAAATCCATCAATGTAATCCACTACAGAAACAAACACAAAGACAAAAACCACAAGATCATCTCGTTAGATGCTGAGAAAGCATTTCACAAAATGCAACACCCTTTCATGATAAAAGTCTTGGAAAGATCAGGAATTCAAGGCCCATACCTAAACATAATAAAAGCAATCTACAGCAAACCAGTAGCCAACATCAAACTAAATGGAGAGAAACTCGAAGCAATCCCACTAAAATCAGCTACTAGACAAGGCTGCCCATTTTCTCCCTGCCTATTCAATATAGTACTTGAAGTCCTAGCCAGAGCTCATGTCTTTAGGTGCATATGTAGGAAAAGATGGCCTAGTTAGCCATCATTGGGAGGAGAGGGCCTTGGTCATGCAAATATTAAATGTACCAGTACAGCTGAATGCCAGGTCCAGGAAGCAAGTGTGGGTGAATTGAGGAGCAGGGTGGGGGGGTAGGGTATTTGGGATACCATTTGAAATGTAAATGAAGAAAATAACTAATAAAACAATTTTTAATAAAAAAAAATTGTTTGGATGGGTTGATGTCTTTATCCTCCATTTGGAGTCCTTCCTGGCTATAGGAGGTGGCCACTACAGGATCTATATCTCCCACTGCTAGAAGTGTCAGCTAAAGTCATACCCATAGACTCTCTGGGGCTTCCCTTCCATCCCAGGTTTCTTACATGTCCTAGAGATTCCCCGACTTGCCCACTGTTAATTTCTGTTTTTACTTCCAGTCTCCCTACATCTGATTTCCTTACCCTGTACTTATGCCCATCCTCTCTCCCACCCAGTTTCCTCCTTCCATCCACTTCTGATGTCTATTTTATTTCCACTTCTGAGAAAGATTCAAGCATCCTCTCTTGGGTCCTCCTTGTTGTTTGGCTTCTTTGGGTCTATGGATTGTAGAGTCATTATCCTATACTTTATGGCTAATATTCCCTTATAAGTGACTACATACCATGCACGTACTTTTGGGTCTTGGCTACCTCACTCAGGATGATATTTTCTTGTTATCTCCATTTGCCTGCAAAATTCATGATTTCCTTGTTGTTAATAGCTGTGTAGTATTCCATTCTGTAAATGAACACATTTTCTTTACCCAATCTCCATTTGAGGTAAATCTAAGTTGTTTCCAGTTTCTGGCTATTGGGAATAAATCTGTTATAAACGTAGTGGAGCATGTGTCCTTGTGTTATGGTGAAGCATTTCTAGGTATATGCCCAGGAGTGATATTGCTGGTTCTTGATGTAGAACTATTCCCAAGTGTTGGGGCCCACAAAACCCTGGAATCCTGTCCCTGGGCCACTATCTTACACCATTTTGCTTCCTCCACTATCTTGCTTCCATTCTGTAATTGGCTTGGGACATGCTACGATGAGAACATTCCTTTCCTTTTAGAACGAGAGTACTCCTTTCTAGACCTTTTTACAATAGGGATAGTCCTTTGGCCTTAATGTGTTGTTGCCTAGCACCACCAGTTTGGCCTGTTTACCCGAGCATATTCCATTTGCAGTTTTCAGCTTTAAGAAGCCCCCATTTCCACTGAATAAACGAGGCTTGAACAGATTTTTTTGTCTTGCCTCCTTCCTTTGAGTTTTCTGATCCCAAAATTTGCCGTTGTAGCTCCCTTCCCTCGAGAACCCTGTTGTTTAAATCCTGTGGTTTGGAGCAGCTGGCGCCCAATGTGGGGCTTGAGAAGGGGCCAGTGAAGATCACCTTAGTGTTTTTGGTCAGCCGACAAATTTTATAAGGAAGTTGTCTGAGTCTCTTAGATAGGATATCTGGGTCCCTTCGGGACATCTAATTCTCTTCCATCTCTGTCTATTGTCTGTCCATGTCTGTCAAAACTGACTCTTTTTATGTTAAGTCTGTGTTTTTGTCTTGTGGTTTGATTGTTTGTTGTTCTGTATTTCATGTTCAAAAGAAAAAAATGTTTAATACTTTATCTGATGGTTGTTCAGTACTTGATTTAGTTTTAACACATTTCAAAAAATAAAAATAAAACAAAAGAAAAGGAAAAAAATAAATAAATAACATTCTCAATTGGCCTTTGGAGCCCTACACCTGTAGTTAGGAGTCTAGAACAGCTGGAGAAGCCCTGCCAGGAGCTTCTCTGTAAAACCTGCTCTTAAAGGGGCCATAGAACTTCTCAAGTTCTATGGTAAGGGAAATGATGGCTGTTTCTCCTAGAAAAATCTCTGTGCTTGTGATTACTGGGTTTAGCAGGTGACAAGGTGATCCTCTCTTGAAATTACAGCTAGAAAAATTAAGAATTTTGTCTGGTTTAAATAAGTAAATATATGCAGTCATTTCATTTTTGTTTCTAACTGGTTTTAAAAGTATAAATATGTCCTTCATGTCTTGGTTATAAATTATTGGCTTATAAATTATTGGGTATGATTAGAAATTAGTAACATTGGTAACAGAAAGTTGGCTTAAAACTGGTAACTCCAGGTTGGAGTAATTCAGAACTACAACATGTAGTTTGAGCCAACCCAAGGAAACAGGTATCTAAAGATATGTTTAAATTGGGTAACATTCTATGTAATCCTTATCCTAGAAACCAGACTTATAAAAGATAGGATTTAGGGCAATGTCTCTTTCAGGTACTAGAGGCTGCACCACCTTGTGCTCGTATGCAGGAACCGGCAGCCAAACTTTGCAGTATCTGGGTGATTCACTTGGTGTTTTTGTAGAGACTGGATTGTTAGATGTTGAGTTTTGCTTTCCAAAGTTCTGGAGTGCTCTAGGCTGCCATCTTAGAACAATCCAGGCTTGCTAACTGCAGATCAAAGGTAGAGATACACTTAATTTTGTAACGTGAAACTAATGCCTTTGGTGTTGATTTTAGAGAGAATAGATTGTTTACACTGTTAAAATTGGGTTTTTGCTTCTCAAAATTGTGGTTGCATCCTGATGTAGTTGCTGGGCGTGGTAGCACATGCCTTTAATCCCAGCACTTGGGAGGCAGAGGCAGAGGCAGGTGGATTTCTGAGTTCGAGGCCAGCCTGTTCTACAGAGTGAGTTCCAGGATAACCAGGGCTATACAGAGAAACCCTGTCTCGAAAAACCAAAACCAAAACCAAAACCAAAACCAAAACCAAAACCAAAACCAAAACCAAAACCAACATATACATATACATATACATATACATATACATATACATATACATATACATATACATATACATATACATATACACACATATATATATATATATATATATATATATATATATATATATATATATATATATATATATTTAAACTGTTAAACTGTCAGTGTTCCATTGGCTACAGTTTGCAGTTTGATCACAGGCTCATAATTTTTAGATTGAAAAGGTCAGTTCAGGAACTTTGGGAAAGTCATGAAACACTTGCCCCTGACCTTAGGGTGGGAACTGACCTGCAGGTATGGACACATTCTGCAGGATGGAGTTTCCCACCTTTAGACAAAGGAAGTTCTTGTTCCCTACAATAAATTCCTCTTGCTTTTTGCATCAATCCCAGCTCCACATGGTTCACTCAGTGGGTCTCTGGTAAGCTAAGGCTCCCTGGAGTCTTACAAGCTCACCAATATTTGTAATTAAGATGGTAGCTAGAGTATTAAAAGCTAAAAACAGCTCTGGCCAGTATGGGTCTGCTGCTCTCTTTTACACATGTTTTATTGGATATAGTGATAGAAACAAAGTTAACACCCTCAAGACTGGAAAGGAGATTTCCCAGAATTTATCTGGTATCAAAGAAGTTCCTGATGAACTGTTTCAGGAATTTGTGATTAGGCTGCTAAATGCAGCTAGTAGAACTTTTTGAGACCCTCAAACAGGAATTCCTTTTGTAACATAATTGTCTTATGAGAATGCTAATGCAGCTTGCTGCAGCCATCCAACCATACAAAGCAAAGACAGACTTATCTGGATACATCCATCTTTGTGCAGAAATTGGACCCTCATACAATAAGGAATGTTTTAAGTATGCGGCATAAATCTTTTTAGGAAAGACTGTCCAAGAATTAGTGGCATAGATAGACAGTAGAATCATTACCCTGGAATTTGTCCTCACTGCAGTCCTGGCCTCAGGCAGTAGACTCAGATTAAGAAATATTTACATTTGAGTTAATGCAAAGCTCAGTGTTGCTTGTGAGTCTTTCTTTTGTTTTGCAGATCCTGCCTAGGGAAGTCCCCTGCCCCTACCTTGCCTACCTGCACCTGGGAATTGTTCTTAAGCCAAAGCAGCATTATTACAGATCTATCAAGTTGTTCAAAACAAATTTCAAACTTAAGATTTATGAAAGCTTAATGAGGCTATGGAACTTGTAGAGGCATTAAAATCTGACCTGCCTACTCCATATAGAATTATTATGGATTTGGAAGATTGTTTCTAATTAGTCCTTTGCATCCTGATAATTGTAAAGGTTTTGCTTTTAGTGAGCTAATTTTAAAGTTTTGCTTTTAGTGAACTAACTTTAAAGAATCTAGGAAGCAGTATCATTTGAAAGTTTTGCTTCAAGGAATGGCTAATAGCCTTACTTTGGGTTAAAAAAAAATTGTCTCTGTTTCAATACATTAAGTTAAGACTTTGAATTTCTCAGTGTATATTATTAATGGATTTTTAGTACAGGCCTTTGCTCTTAGAGTAGTTGTTGCTCCAGAAAAGATTCAAAGGCAATATCTTTTACAATATTTGGGGCCTCAGTAATATGCTAGACAAATTGTGGCACAGAAAATTCAGGAAAGAAAAGATAATTTGCTTACTTCATTTTCAAAAGCTTCCAGGAGATGTTTTTTGGCTAAGACCTCACCTTAAGCTCACCACAGGAGGACTTAAGCCTTTGTTGACTGTTATCAAGGGAGATGCAAACCAACTGGAAAGCCACAAATAGCTTTGCAGAAAGCAGAGGAAGCTTCAGTAATCAATTGTTAACTGCTTATTCTAGTTATTGTTACTCAATGTGCCCCAGCAATTCTTTGGCTAAAGAGAACATTAATGTGGATTCATCTTTATTCATCTCTAAGTAAAGTTTTAACATCCTATTATGAAGCTGTTGTGGTGTTAATAAAAAATTGTAGGATAGAATCATGAAGGTATTTTAGAACAAAAGACCTAAAAACCTGATGAGACATCTCTTCCTTGTTCCAAACAGCAAGTAAAATGGTTATTAAAAAATACTGATATTTGGCATATTGCATAGCAAACTTCCTAGGCAAAATTGATAATCATTATCCAAAAGATAAGTTGTTAGCATTTGCTTCTATGAATGCTTTTGTATTTCCTGTAAATTTATGCATGCATTGACCAGGCCTGCTCAGTCAGTCAGTGGGTTCTACAGCTTGGAGTGAGTATTGAAGAGAGGGGGAACAGTTAGACAGCACTGTAGCATGACCCCAGTCAATTCTGGTATTGCAGGTTTGATTTTCATGGTCTACCTTTTGAGCCATTTTGGTTGCATGCAGGTATTGAGGTCTAGCAGTATAATAAGGAACTAACAAGGCAGTCTGTAAAGTCCTGTAAATGCTTCCATGGCAGTTGTTTAAAAGGTCTTGTCATGATGACAGAAATGTTTAGATCCACTTCCTTGTTTGAACCCAGGATTTTATGTGGGGTCTGCTTCTTCTGTTCCACCCTGAGATTGAAGTTCCTGCCTTGGCCTGCTTCCTTCCCTATTATAGCCTAAAGATTGAGGCTTGTTTCCTTGTCCTTGGCCAATGTCAGATTCCTGCCTAGCAGCACCCCATAGGTCTCTCCATAATGCATCCCATAAAGAATACATCTACTGTATTTATTGACAGCACTTTTAAGGGAACGGAGTATATGTGATTGGATCACATGTTTATTCTTTGAGTTTTCTCCTGCTTCAGCTCCGATAATTGAACCATGTGCTGTAGCCACTATTTTTGAAATGTTTAAAAAAAAAATCAAGCTTTAATTTGTATACTGATATCCATGGCTTATAATTGCTTGAAATTTTTCCTTTTTTAGATACTGCTAATTCTCAATTTTTGCAATTGTTTATGCATATATAACTCAAGTTAAGAAAAAATACTGTTCCTTTAAAGAACTGTTTTTAGACATTTTTTTTAAAGATTTATTTTATTTTATTATATGTAAGTACACTGTAGCTGTCCTCAGACACTCCAGAAGAGGGAGCCAGATCTCATTACGGATGGTTGTGAGCCACCATGTGGTTGCTGGGATCTGAACTTATCACCTTCGGAAGAGCAGTCGGGTGCTCTTACCCGCTGAGCCATCTCACCAGCCCCCTGTTTTTAGACATTTAAAACTCATTCTGGACTGCCTGGACAAGACCCCTTAAGGCAGTGTCATAGCAGACTTATATCCCACGCAGATTATAGGCCTGACACAAGTACCATTGGTCATATAATCTCATTTTTTACATCATAAAAATAGTAATGGCTTGAGACAATAATTTGGTAATTTTAGAGAATGTGCAAGTCAAATTGTAAAGACTTGTTCTCAATGTCCTCAGATTCTACCTGTACCACATAATGGTGTTATTCCTCCTTGAGGACTTATACCTAATCAATTATTACAAATGGTTACTCATATTTCTGATTTTAGAAAATTAATGCATGTATGACTATTGATACCTTTTCAGTCTTTCTAGTTGCAACTGCTTTAACAGAAGAAGCAACTAAAGATGTAATTAGTTGTTGTTTTTCTATGCTGGGTGTTCAAAAATCAGATTAAAACATAATGGAACTGACTATTACAGTCAAGCATTTGAGACTTTTTGTTAACAATTTAACATTACCCATATTACTGGGATTCCTTATAATCCTTAAGTACAAAGTATTGAGCAACAGTTATTGTGGAACTTTAAAACAATATCTCATAAAATAAAAAAGGGGGAAGTTATATTTCTCTACACCACAAATTTATTTAAATCATGTTCTATTTTTTTTTTTTTTTTTTTTTTTTTTTTTTTTTTTTTTTTTTTTTTTTTTTTTTTTTTTTTTTGGTGTTTGGTTTTTGGTTCTTTGAGACAGAGTGTCACTGTATAGCCCTGGCTGTCCTGGAACTCACTTTGTAGACCAGGCTAGCCTCGAACTCAGAAATCCACCTGACTCTGCTTCCTAAGTGCTGGGATTAAAGGTGTGCGGCACCATGCCCAGCTCATGTTCTTTTTATTTTATAATTTTAAAAATTTGGATATTGTGATGGTTTGTATATTCTTGGGCCAGGGAGTGGCATCATTTGGAGGTGTGGCCTTGTTGGAATAGGTGTGACCTGGTTGGAGAAAGTATGTTACTGTGGTTGTGGGCATAAGACCCTCACCCTAGTTGCCTGGAAGTCAGTCTTCCACTAGCAGCCTTTGGATGAAGACATAGAACTCTCAGCTCCTCCTGCACCATGCCTGCCTGGATGCTGCCATGCTTCCACCTTGATGATAATGGACTGAACCTCTGAACCTGTAAGCCAGACCCAATTAAATGGTGGTTTTTTTTTTTTTTTTTAGTCATGGTGTCTGTTCACAGCAGTAAAACCCTAACTAAGACAGATTCCAAGGAACTCTGAGTGTCTATTATACAACC
This sequence comes from Mus minutoides, assembly GCA_902729485.2. Classification (NCBI taxonomy): domain Eukaryota; kingdom Metazoa; phylum Chordata; class Mammalia; order Rodentia; family Muridae; genus Mus; species Mus minutoides. The sequence continues at coordinate 3,536,608 of LR749499.1, read as the reverse complement.
AGGCATACTTTTGCCGGGTGGAATGGAAGGATTCCATACTGGCACATGGCATGGTCCTGATCAGATATTTAATATGGGGAAGAGGGCATGTTTGTGTTTTTTCTTCAGGACGCTGAAGGAGCATGCTAGCTGCCAGAGTGATTGGTGATTCATGCTGATGCTGACCTGTGAGCTTTCAGAGTGCCCTGATAATGGTGACTGGGAAGCTGTTTTGGACATATGTTCCTGACCCACCTTTGCTTGCCTATATCCCAGTTTGGACAAGCTCCCTTGCTTCAAGCTTTTAGACCTTGTGGGACAGAGAACGTGGAGACTGAGGAAACTGCCTTCAAAAACTTGATCAAAAAGAGAAGTTATGATGAGGCTTCTTTTTTCTTTAATGTGACCAGTTATTCTGACTCAATCATGGACTGATCTAAAAATCAATCCAGTATTGGAAATAACAGTCTTCATTTGGAAGGCTGGTTCTGGACATTTTTAGAGACATTTGAAAGTTAGTTGCAGTTCTCTACGATGTTATGTTAGCAATAGATAAAATTGGGACAGGATCTGGATTTCAGACAAACGTTAGTGCATGTGTTAAGGCTCCCAGTCTGTTAATGATTAGTCATGTTAAAATTACTTTTTCTTCCATGGTATTTAATTTAAGTTGTATTGATTGTACTCTTTCCAATTGTGTTAATGTGTTGAAAGCTGGCATGTTTGTTATGATAGTCTATCAACCAGCTTTGTTTTTATTGCCTATGAGTATTACAGGACCTTGGTATTCTAAAAGAAGCTTGCAGGTACTGAAAGAAGAGATGTCAGGAACCCCATGCGAAGTGCATGGAATGAAATTCTGCCCTACTTTCTTCCCTTCCTTGGCCCAGTGCTTGGCTTACTAACCCTACTATTGCTAGGACCTTTTCTTTTTTAATAAATTTATGGCCTTTACTAAAGGACAATTAGATGCAATTAAGGCCCAACCCTTGCAGATTCATTACCACCAGCTGGCAATGTCAGATCTGGGAGATGGTTTTGATGATATTCTTACAAAAGGCCCTTAAAATAACCCAGCTTATGCTTGGCCCTTCACCTTTCCAGTGTGATGGACTGGCTAGCCAATGATGGGCCACTGACAGGAGAAAGCTGCCCTTAGTGTCAATGGCAACCTAAGACAGGGACCCTGCCAAGCTATATAGTCAAGCTGATTTAGACATTGCTTTCTCTCATTCTCTCTCTCTGCTACATCCACTCCAGTAGCAACCAGAGTGACAGGCTAAAAAGTCTAGGCGTGGTCCCCAGGGCAAAAAGCTCATGGAAACTTAGTCTCCTAGAATTGTGGCATCCTGTATAAAGAATGCTCCAATGTCCTTGCTTTAGTTGGTAAACAGATCTGTGTGCTTTCCCTTAATATTGCTTCATTATAAGTGCTCCTAAGGATTCATATTTTGACATATTTTGAGTTAGATTCTAGGCAGAACTTGATCCAACCTTGAACATGAATATCTAAGTCACTGCCCTACACAGGAATGCACCACTATCTAGGAATAGGGAAGTTTGTGGCCTGAGAAGGAACCAGACTAGACTATAGCTAGCTGAGTTACACCCAGATACAAGTATTTACAATGGCCCAGAGGGAAGGTGGACTATGGCAAGGGCAGGAAGCCCTTGCCCCTGGCTTCTAAGCTGACCTTAGGTAGAATTTTTTTGATCCCAGTTGTTAACCTTGAATCTTATCCCAGTTGGTTTTTGCCAGTTCTTTCCCGCTTGCATTACTGTTTTGTTATCTTGCTGGTGTGTCACCTAACTTTCCCATTTTCTTCTGTATAAAAGTCTGATGCTCAGTTTGACAAATTACATTCAGATCCACACATCCTCTTGTGTGGTCTCTGTTTGTCACCCACATTTGCCGAACCTTTGCCCACTTCGCTCCAGAGAACTCGACCCACGCAGATAAGGGATCCAGAGGGTCTGTAGCATCTCTCTCTCTCTCTCTCTCTCTCTCTCTCTCTCTGTCTCTCTCTCTCTCTGTCTCTCTCTCTCTCTGTCTCTCTCTCTCTGTCTTTCTCTCTCTCTCTCTGTCTCTCTCTCTCTCTTTCTCACAGGGAGATTTGTTGGGGCCTGGAAGCCTCTGGAATCCTGTCCATGGATCATTATCTGACACTCTTTTGCTTCTTCCACTATCTTGCTTCCATTCCGTAATTGCTCAGGACATTTTCCAACGAGGGCACTCCTTTCTGGACCTTTTTACAATGGGGACATCCCTTTGACCTTAATGTGTTACCTAGCACCACCAGTTTGGCCTGTGTACCTGAGCAAAATCCATTTGCGGTTTTCAGGTTTAAAAAGCCCCCCATTTCCACTGAATAGGGAGGCTTGAACAGAATTTTTGTCTTGCCTCCTTCCTTCCCATTTTCTGATCCCCAAATTTGTTGTTGTAGCTCCCTTCCCTCGAGAACCCAGTTGTTTAAGTCCTGCAGGTCAGGGAACCCAAGGAGGAGTGTTCCCTTTGTTCTACATCCTTGCCAGCATGTGCTATCTCTTGAGTTTTTGATCTTAGCACATTATTAATTTGAACACCAAGATTTGCATTAGCTTATCCTGGGAAGACACCATCAAATACCTGTTTAATCAATATATGTTTCCAGCAACAGAGCAAAGAAGTAACTCAGCCATATCTATCTTAATGAATCAATTGGTTTGGTTACAATTACTTTCAGGAGTGTGGGCAGTTTATAGGGACTCATTTCCATCTCATGGGCCCAAGGTTAAGTCTTTTATGAATTGTAGCCTCCCTCAGCCCTGATGAAGGCTGATCCAGACCTTGACCTTGCTGCCACTAAGAATGAGATTACCTAGGGTGGAGCCTTCTGACCTAGATGGCTCTAATTGTTATGTCAACTACTGCTGCTCTTCTCCAGGACTCTGCAACCTGCTGAAAGGTCCTTGAGGCATTCCAGAGACACACCCTGCAGATTGCCTACAGGCTGGCTCCAGGCACCAAGAATGGATTGGCAGTGGATGGGCTTCCCCTCCTTATAAGCACAGATTCTCTGTAAGCCTTGGGGCCTTGATCAGAGTACATTTGTCTTGGCCTCCATTATTTCTCTTGCCATTTACTCCCATATAGCTCCGGCCTTCCACTCAGGAACCCAGTTAGGTAGGCCTCAGGTGACTTACAATGAATAATCACTGTTGCTTTGGTTTAAAAATGGCAATGGGTATGTCATGGCTTTTAAAAAGAGCTTCACATCCAAAGAGTCAACACACTGTACTTGGATGTAGACTCAAAAGTATGGTTTAGCCAGGCAGTGGTGGCACACATCTTTTATCCCAGCACTTGGTAGGCAGAGGCAGGCAGATTTCTGAGTTCAAGGCCAGCCTGGTCTAGAGAGCAAGTTCCAGGACAGCCAGGGTTACACAGAGAAACCTTGTCTCGACCCCCCCCACAAAAAAAAAAAAGTATGATTTGCTGGCCTTTAACTTCAGAAACCAGGGACATAGTATTCATGTACTCAGAATACTGTTGACTGAACATTCCTTAAACCTGGTTACACTCCAGAGTAGCTCGACTTCTGTGCTATATTGTCATTGACTCTGTCAGCTGGCAGATCCTTAGAAAAAGAAAAAAAAGTGGGTATTATAGAAAGGCTGAAAATTGACACTCAGCCACAGTGAGACAGCCTATGTCGACATCCTCCATGTAAATCTAGTTATTTAGTATTTAATTTCTTATGGCGGTAACTTGCTTCTAACTTTTTCTTTTAGCCTTTGAAGAACTTGGAGGAGCCAGGTATCTTCTGAGTTAATTTAATTCTAGGAGCAAGTTCAGAGTGGAAGGAGGGAGTTAGGAAAGGGAGAGTAAGAGTAAGAAGGAGAGGGTGAGGGACAGGGAGAGGGATAATAAGGGAATACAAACCCCAACATCCCTGCGAACAGCAGTGAGATAAATTAGTAAGAAGGGTGAATAACTTCAGTTTATAAAACAGTAGAGGAATCAGCGATTTAGGATGCTGATCATTTATTTTGACATGTGTAGTTTATCTTTGCTCATTTATAATAATTATACATTGTGGAGACTCATTATCCTGCCCCCTCCTGTTTTTGTGCTGAGAGCAGTTAAAAGTAAATTTGGCAGGTCTGGAGGGGGAGGAAATAATGAGTGTTAATGACCAAATGGGAAATCTATACTTGAGCCACTTGCTGGGAGAGAGGCCTGGGGATCAGATCCTACAAGGGGTGCCAAGCTTTGAAGTAATACTTTGGAAATCTTGAGGGATTTTTTTTTCCTATCAAGGTTTCATTTGTATCCATTCATTCATAGGCTCCCTTTCCTATTTATTGATACTCTACCCCTTTTGCAGGTTGATATCTTTTGGATTGAAAATTCAGAATAATAGATAATTAAACCAATGATTGATTTCTAAACAAGATCAGTATAGATCATTTGATATTGATCATTTGATACATTGATATGCTCATTATTTTGTACAGAGAAATTTGGGCAGGCAATAATATTTATCATTTAAGCCTATAACCTCTATTGTTCAGTAAATATGTGACTTACAACTCTATTTTTTAAATTATTTATTTATTATATATAAGTACACCATCATAGCTGTCTTCAGACACTCCAGAAGAGGGTGCCAGATCTCATTACGGATGGTTGTGAGCCACTGTAAGACCAAACCAGAAATACTCCTATTCCAAACACGGGCTGTTCGTACATCCCAAGAATCACGAGAGACCTGTCTTGATGCAAACTGCAAGAGGAATTTTAATCGGAGCTCCAGGACNATGGAGTAGGGGGGTTGGGGAAATTGGCGCGGTTTCACATGATTGGCTAGTTCAAACATCAGCAAGATACCCAGGTAGCTAACTCTAAGAGACAAGGGGGGGGGAAGGGGGAGGTAATCTACCTAACAGTTAAGTCATGTGCTACCTTAGGCAACCTCCTGGGGCATTGAGACATTCCACAGAGGTCGCTGTGACATTCAGAGGGCGTTGGGCTATTCTGTAATTGTTCCAGGAAAGGCTTGCCCCGTACCTAGGGCCATCGGTTAGTTTAAAGGTTCACTTTCCCTTCTGACACAAGGGACTCCATTTTGTCTTTGGTTACATACTACTCTTTCACCACCATGTGGTTGCAGGGATTTGAACTCAGGACCTTTGGAAGAACAGTCAGTGCTCTTACCTGCTGAGCCATCTCTCCAGCCCCACAACTCTATTTTGCTATCAGGTCCATGGGGCATAAATGCTAATACCTATAATTAAGGGTTGTTAGGGGATTAGATTAATTAATATGATCAGAACTGTATAGATCATCTACAGACATGAACTAAACACTATATATTGTCATTGTTGATATTTACACAAGGAGATAAGACCAATATCTGTTTTATGAAGTATGCTATAAGGAATAAAGAATATATTTCATACAGAATTGTACATGTCATACAATTCTTCATAAAGATTGCTTATTCTGACTTTGTAGTAGCAAAACTGTGAACTCAGAATTGTCTTAGATCTAATTGTAGGCAGTATTTTATAGAATTTAGTCCCATGGACATTTTCTAAGTGTCCATTCTTATGGGTCTTAATCCATGACCCAGTGAGTCATGGGTTGTAAGACTCTCGAAACAGGAGGGAAGGCACAAAACCAAATATAGTATCCAGGCTAGAAGAGACTGAGAGATCCTCTACTCACTCCAGGCAGGACTGAACATAATATATCACCAACTATATTACTTAAGCAGACATTTTAAAATGGCTGCTCCTAAAGATCTTTTTAGAACCATTCAAATAAATCATCACTATTTCCATGTTTAATCTATATTTCTTATCTCAAAAGTGAAATGTTCATCCTCCCACTTCATAGGAATGAAGGAAAGTATTGTTTTCTGAAATGGATACTCTGACTTTGCTTTCAAATTTTACTTAAGATGGACATTGAACATATTATAGCCTTCTAAGATTCATAAAGGATAAAGTCGGGTACCTGAGTGTGCAATGACTTTGCATAGTTCCTTGGGAAAGCCCAAATCTCTTCACTTTCTAACTCATCTTGATGATAGCTCATCTCTGAGCAATTCAGTATGTATAAATAGCCTTTGATATTTTGCTGTTCAAAAATCCAAGTTGCCATGGGGAGAAGGAGTTAGAAGAAAGTGATTTTACAGATAGTCTTTGTTGGAATTGTAGCCTGTATCTTCTAAACCTTCTGTCCTCATTGTCCATGATGACATTGTCCATTATGACTGTTATTTACCACCCAACTCTCTAAAGACAGCCCACAATGAAACCTCAAACTTAGCTTTTCCTGACAAGATTCCACAATTGATTACATTATGCCTTCCTCCTCTGGTTATGTTAGCCACTAGCATACTCTCAAGCTTCTCAAGCCAGGTATGTTCTAGATCCTTCCCAGAATAGTAATATTTATTTTCTAACTTGACCAACTTTCATACTTTACCCCAGTCCTTTGCACTTTGTTTCCTGTCTCTGATTCAGATCCTACAGCTATAATCTTTTCTATGTGTCCCCTTTCCTTCACTGATTTAGTCCCCTATAAGAATCCCTCTTTGTCTTCCCAAAGCTAGTTGGTTACCTTCTATGTCTTCATTCTTAGGGGTCTTAACCCATAACTCAGTGAGTCATGGGTTGTAAAACTATGATCTTGACTCTCAAAACAAGAAGGAAGACATAAAACTAAATTTAGTCACAGCTTCTCATGGTCTCTTACAGAAGTAAAACCCCTACCTTCTGTTATTTTGCTATGGTTCTTGTTTTGAAACAAGGGTCTAATGTCACCTAAAGTAGCCTCAAACTCACTACTTTAATTTTTCAAAACCTATTTTTAATAATGGTTCTTCAACACTTTAACCTCCCTTTTAGCCCACCACCCACCAGAGGTAGTGGGAAAGAAAGGATACAGGGGATATGGACATAACTCCTGTCTGTATTGTCTGAAAATTGTCAGTTCAGTTCATAGGGTAGCAGTGGCAGTTTGATTTACTCCCAAACACTTCACAGATATATCAGCAGTCCAGTTCAGAAGAGTTGGGATAACAAACATGAATCAGCAGCAGTGGTACTACCTAGCAGAGACAGCCAGACCTCTTCCTTGGCATGAGTCTGCAAGAGGGACCCAGAGGCACCAAGAGAAGATCTCAGCTGTGCCTCTCTCAGGGAAGTGAAAATCAGTGAAGACTCACAAGCATTGCACAGCTAGCTCTGCAAGCCTAGCTAAGACCCCATCACTATCTGTCTGTTGAGTCCTATTTATACTGTGTAAATATCACATGTCCTTCAAGAGTCTTGCCTCAGCACATACATCCATCTCAGCTGACATCACTCTGCCTTTCAGCCTGAGTCTACTGAAGCAGCAAGAAACTGTAGCACAACACCAAAAGCTTTTTGGTGCGTTTCTCTCTATGGAGTCCCAACAAACGCTCAACTACACAATGTAAGACAGACCAATACATGCTTGTTGTTAAGGAAGAATCCTTCATCATGTGTCCTTTCACATGCCTGCTTTAGCAAAACATCCTTTCACTTGTGCCTGCTTCTGCTAAACATTTCTTCATGTGTTTGCCCCAGCAAAACATCATCCAAGTGACTTTCCAAGGAACCCTTAAGTTTCCATTTCATTACATAGCTGAAAATGACTTTGAACTCTGATTTCCTCCTTTTACATACATGTGTCACTATATTTGGAGCTGGCAATTTAACTCAGAGTTTCATGCATGCTAGGTAGGCACTAGGCAAGCAGTAGGCAAGCAGTAGGCAAACTATAGTTTTAGAACCCCCTGTTTTAAAATTTCCTCCACTAAAAGCAAAGTGTTTGTCTTCATAACCTGATAACAAAGAACAGCCATCTGGCCTGTTTCTGATCTTTCGGCAAACTTTTCTCTGGCTCCTCTGCTGAGATAATGGGATAATGGGACAGGTATACAACCAGTTGCTGGGCCCTGCACCTCATTCTGTCCCACCGGGAAGACTGTTTTTCCTTAAGTTACTTGCCTTAAGTTACCTTCCTTCATCACCCTTTCTATGACTCATTTTCACCTGTATAAACACTTCAAGAAATATGCATAGAGATCATCTTGTGTATTGTATGGTTGCCTCACCTATCAATTCAACAGCCTATGGCCTATAGCTTAGAAAGAGAGTAGAGGTGGGACACTAGGAGGAGAACAAATTCTGGGAGAGGAGGAGGCAGAGAGGTGAGGAGACAGATGCATGGGCACGTGTTACCTGAGAGCAAGTCACTAGCCACATGGCAAAATTAATGTAAGTTAAAACTAATGGGTATCTTTAGTTATGATCTAGTCAGAGTATAGCCTAGCTATAAGGCCAAGGTATTTGTAAATAATTTGAGTTTGAATCTCATTTCTGGGAGCATGGGGCTGGGAGAAAGAACTGGGATTTAACGTCAACACCTATGATATCTACACACAACTAAATCAGTTGTATTTAGACTTTATTCCTTATCCCAGGTATATGTAATTTCTTTGTTTCCTTTGGAATATAAAAAAAATTAGAAAATCCCAAGGACATAACTTAAAAACCTATATTCCACTAAAATGGAAAACTCTAAAAGAAATGGATGAATTTCTAGATGCATATAGTCTATCAAAATTAAACAAAGATAAAATAAATAATTTTAACAGATTTATAACCAGAAATGAGATTGCAGACATAAGTAATTAAAAAAAATCACTTAACTAAAAAAGCCCAATACCAGATGGATTCACAACACAATTCTATCAACCAAACTTTCAAACAACTAAAACCAATACTTCTCAAATTAGTCCATGAAATAGAAGAGGAAGGAGTGCTTCCAAACTCTTTTTATGAAACAAGTCTTATCCTGATACCCAAACTAGATAAGGACACAACAAAAAGAAAAAATAAAATTATAGATTTTATAGATCTCCCTGGTGAGCGTAATTGTTAAAATTTCCAATAAAGTACTTGAAACTGAATTCCAGATGACATAAAAATAAAATTATAGGTAACATTTTTTTGTTTGTTTGTTTGAGACAGGGTTTCTCTGTATAGCCCTGGCTGTCCTGGAACTCACTCTGTAGACCAGGCTGGCCTTGAACTCAGAAATTCACCTTCCTCTGCCTCCCAATTGCTGGGATTAAAAGCACATACCACCACTACCTGGCTATAGATAACATTTTATTTTACTGGTGTAATCATCACATGCTTTATCATTTGTGTTCTACTAAATTCATGAATGAATTTATTTTGAGACAAAACATATATAAATATTTATAAAAATGTACATGTGGATATATGTGCATGTCATATCTATACATAAATGAATATACTGAAATATCAATATCTATATAGTTAGGTAGATATTTCTTCTTTTTTTGAACTTTTCTCTCATATATTACATCCTGACCACAGTTTCCCCTCCCTCAACTTTTACCAGGCCCTCTTGCTTCCACTTCCCTTACCCCTCCCAGATCAACCCCTCTGTCACCCCACCCCCACCCCAAAATAAAAGCAGCTTTTCCAGGAATAGCCACCAGATGCAGTGTCTTAGTTTGAGTTTAATTGCTATAAAGAGAAACCATGACCAAGGTAAACATTTAACTGGGGCTAGCTTACAATTTTAGAAGTTAAGTCCATTATCATTATGGTGAGAAGCATAGAGCATGCAGGCAGACATGATACAGGAAGACACAAAAGTTCTACATCTTGATCTTAAGGAGACCCCTTCTGCGGGCAGCAAGGGGGCTTTTTTTGCACTGGGTGGAGCTTGAGCAATAGGAGACCTCAAAGCCCATCTTCCCAGGGACATATTTCCTTCACCAAGGCCATTACTATTTCATCAAGGCTACACCTCTTAATAGTGTCACTTGTCATGGACCAGAAATATTCAACCTACCCCAGACAACATAACAAGTTACAATAAGACTAGGCACAAAACCTCATATCAAGCCTGTATAAGGCAACCCAGTAGGATAAGAGGGGTATCAAGGCTAGGTAAAAGAGTTAGAGACACCTTCAACTTCCACTGTTGGGTGTCCCACAAGAACATCAAACTGCACAACCATATTTATAGAGGACCTAGTGTAGACCCATTCACAACCTGTGTTCATCACTACAGTCTCTTTGAGGCCCTATGAGTTCAACTTAGTTATTCTCCTAATGTTCTTGATCCCTCTGGTTCCTACAATCCTCCCTCCCCTTCTTCTGCAGGCTTCCCATGGTTCCATGTAATGTTTGGCTATGGTTATTGCATCTTGCCCCATCAGTTGACAATTAGGCTAGGCACTGATCTATGAATATTTCATTGACTTTTTAAAAAATCATGTTTAGTTCTATCCTGAGTCTCTGGTTTGTCCTACTCCTGCTCACTGTGCATCTGGGCAGTGTCAAGCATAGGCTCCTTCTTGTGGTGGGAACCTCAAGTTGGACCAGTTATTGACTAGCCACTCACTCCCACAAGTTCTTTATCACCATTACACCAGCACTTCTTATAGGTAGTACAGTTTGCAGGACAAAGGTTTTTTTTTTTTTTTTTTTTTTTTTTTTGTCTGAGAACCTTGCCTCATTATAGAAGATGGCCAGTTTGGTCTCCATATTCTCCATTACTAGGAGATTTAATTAGTGTCTCTCTTGTTTGGAAGTCTATACTACATTAGTTTCTATATCACCTCCCACCTGACCCTACATTCTAGTTGTCTTTTCAAGTAATCTTGCCTTGCCTCCATCCTAACCGTAGCCTAATTCCATCTGTTCCCATCCCCACTGGCCCACAGTATACTTACAAAAAGGATTCTATTTTCCTTTCTCAGGGAGATCCATGAGTCTGTACCCCCATCTCCACCCCTACTACTGAGCCATCATTGTTATTTAATAGCTAATGTTTACTTATAAGTGAGTATATACAGTGTTTGTTTTTCTCAGTCTAGACTACCTCACTCAGGATATTTTCTAGTTCTATCCATTTGCCTGCAAATATCATTGTTTTTAACAGCTGAGTGATACTCCATGGTGTAAATGTATCACATTTTCTTTATCCATTTGTCAGTTGAGGAGCATATATGTCATTTCAGTTTCTGGCAATTATGAATAAAGCTGCTATGAACATAGTTGAGCAAGTGTTTTTGTGATGGATAGAGTGTCCTTTTGGTATACACCTGAGTGGTATAGCAGGATCTTGAGCTAGATTGATTCCAAATTTTCTGAGGAACCACCATATTGATTTACATAGTAACTATACAAGTTTACACTCCCATAAGCAATGAAGGAATGTTCCCTTTGCTCCCCATCCTCAGCAGCATGAACTATCACTTGTGACTTTGATCTTTAGCCATTTTGACAGCTATAAGATGGAATCTCAGAGTCATTTCGATTTGCATTCCTGAATGGATAAGGATATTAATCATTTCTTTTAGTGCTATTTGAGATTTTTCTGTTAGGAATTCTCTGATTATGTTTGCGCTCCGCTTTAAAGTGGGCATATAAAGTTTGCAAGACCTAGGGGCCTCTCTTCCTAATGATGGCCAACTAGGCCATCTTCTGCTACATATGCAGCAAGAGACTCAAGCTCTGGGGTACCAATTAGTTCATATTGTTGTTCCACCTATAGGATTGCATACCCCTTCAGCTCCTTTGGTACTTTCTCTAGCTTCTCCATTGGGGGCCCTGTGTTCCATCCTATAGATGACTGTGAGCATCCACTTCTGTATTTGCCAGGCACTGGCATAGCCTCACACAAGACAGCTATATCAGGATCCTTTCAGCAAAATCTTGCAGGCATATGCAATAGTGTCTGGGTTTGGTGGCTGATTATGGGATGGATCCCTGGGTGGGGTAGTCTCTGGATAGTCCATCCTTTCAAGACAGCATTTTCAATAAATGATGCTGGTTCAATTGGAAGTCAACATGTAGAAGAATGCAAATTCATCCATACTTATCTCTCTGTACAAAGCTCAATTCCAAGTGAACCATGTTCCTCTACATAAAACCAGATACACTGAATTTAATTAAGTAGGGAAAAACCTTGATTACATGGGCACAGGTGAAAATTTCCTGAAGAGAACACCAGTGGCTTATGCTATAAGCTGTACAAATATAACCTCATAAAATTACAAAGCTCCTGTAAGGCAAAGTACACTATCAATAGGATAAAATGGCAACCAACAGACTGGTAAAAGATCTTTACCATCCCTACACAAACCTAATATCCAATATATACAAAGAACTAAAGAAGTTAGACTCCAGAGAACAAAATAACTCTAAAAATGAAGAACAGGGGTAAACAGAATTCTCTTTGAGTTTGTTTATATAGTGGAATACATTGATGGATTTCTGTATATTAAACCATCCCTGAATGCCTGGGATGAAGCCTACTTGATCATAATGGATGATTGTATTGATGTGTTCTTGAATTCTTTTTTGCGAGAATTTTATTGAATATTTTTGCATTGATATTCATAGGGGAAATTGGTCTGAAGTTCTCTTTCTTTGTTGGGTCTTTATGTGGATTAGGTATCAGAGTAATTGTAGCTTTATAGAATGAATTGGGAATAGTATCCTTCCTTCCTTCCTTCCTTTCTTTCTTTCTTTCTTTCTTTCTTTCTTTCTTTCTTTCTTTCTTTCTTTCTTTCTTTCTTTCTTTCTTTCTTTCCTTCTTTTTCCCTTTTATTATTATTAGATATTTTCTTAATTTTCATTTCAAATGCTATCCCGAAAGTTCCCTCTACATGCCCCCTCCCTGCCCTGCTTCCCTACCCACCCACTCCCACTCCTTGGCCTTAGCATTCCCCTGTACTGGGACACATAAAGTTTGCAATACCAAGACGACTAGGCCATCTTCTGCTACATATGGAGCTAGAGACACGAGCTTTGGGGGTTCTGGTTAGTTAATATTGTTGTTCCTCTTATAGGGTTACAGACACCTTCAGCTCCTTGGGTACTTTCTCTAGCTCCTCCATTGGGGGCCCTGTGTTCCATCATATAGATGACTGTGAGCATCCCCTTCTGTATTTGCCAGGCAGGGGCATAGCCTCACTCGAGACAGCTATATCAGGGTCCTGTCAGCAAACTCTTGCTGGCATATGCAATAGTGTCTGGATTTGGTGGCTGATTATAGGATGGATCCCCAGGTGGGGTAGTCTCTGGCAGGTCCATCCTTAAGTCTTAGCTCCAAACTTTGACTCTGTAACTCCTTTCATGTGTGTTTTGTTCCCCATTCTAAGGAGGAATGAAGTATCCATACTTTTGACTTCATTCTTCTTGATTTTCTTGTGTTTTGCAAATTATATTGTGGGTATTCTAAGTTTCTGGGCTAATATCCACTTATCAGTGAGTGTATATCAAGTGACTTCTTTTGTTATTGGGTTAACTCACTCAGGATGATATCCTCCAGATATGTCCAATTGCTCAAGAATTTCATAAATTCACTGTTTTTAATACCTGAGTAGTACTCCATTGTGTAAATGTACCACATTTTCTGTATCCATTCCTCTGTTGAGGGACATCTGGGTTTTTTTTCCAGCTTCTGGCTATTATAAACAAGGCTGCTATGAGCATAGTGGAACCTGTGTTTTTATTACCAGCTGGAACATTTTCTGGGTATATGCACAGGAGAGGTATTGCTGGATCTTTCGGTAGTACTATGTCCAATTTTCTGAGGAACTGCCAGACTGATTTCCAGAGTGGTTGTACCAGCTTGTAATCCCACCAGCAATGGAGGAGTGTTGCTCTTTCTCCACATCCTCACCAGCATCTGCTGTTAACTGAATTTTTGATCTTAGCCATTCTGACTGGAGTGAGGTGGAATCTCAGGGTTGTTTTGATTTGCCTTTCCCTGATGATTAAGGATGTTGAACATTTTTTCAGGTGCTTCTCAGCCATTTGGTATTCCTCACTTGAGAATTCTTTGTTTAGCTCTGTATTCCATTTTATTAATGGGGTTATTTGAATTTCCTGAGTCCAGCTTCTTGATCTCTTTGTATACATTGGATATTAGTCTCCTATCAGATTTAGGATTGCTAAAAATCCTTTCCCAATCTGTTGGTGTCCTTTTTATCTTATTGACAGTGTCTTTTGCCTTACAGAGGCTTTGCAATTTCATGAGGTCCCATTTGCCAATTCTTGATCTTATAGCACAAGCTATTGCTGTTCTGTTCAGGAATTTTTCCCCAGTGCCCATATCTTCTAGGCTTTTCCCTACTTTCTCCTTTGTAAATTTCAGTGTCTCTGGTTTTATGTGGAGGACTTTGATCCACTTAGCCTTGAGGTTTGTACAAGGAGATAAGAATGGATCAATTCGCATTCTTCTACATGATAACTGCTAGTTGTGCCAACACCATTTGTTGAAAATGCTGTCTTTTTTCCATTGGATGGTTTTAGCTCCCTTGTCAAAGATCAAGTGACCATAGGTGTGTGGATTCATTTCTAGGTATTCTATTCTATTCTATTCTATTCTATTCTATTCTATTCTATTCTATTCTATTCTATTCTATTCATCTACCTGTCTGTCACTGTACCAGTACCATACAGTTTTTATCACAGTTGCTCTGTAGTACAGCTTAATGTCATACACGGTGATTCCACCAGAGGTTCTTTTATTGTTGAGAATAATTTTTGTTATCCTAGGTTTTTTAATTTTTCCAGATGAATATGCAAATTGCCCTTTCTAATTCAGTGAAGAATTGAGTTGGAATTTTGATGGGGATTGCAATGAATTTATAGATTGCTTTTGGCAAAGTAGGCATTTTGACTATATTAATCCTGCCAATCCATGAGCATGGGAAATCTTTCCATCTTCTGAGATCTTCTTCAATTTCTTTCTTCAGAGACTTGAAGTTCTTATCATACAGATCTTTCACGTCCTTAGTTAGAGTCACACCAAGTTATTTTATATTATTTGTGACTATTGTGAGGGGTGTTGTTTCCCTAATTTCTTTATCATCCTGTTTAATCCTTTGTGTAGAGAAAGGCCATTGATTTGTTTGTGTTAATTTTATATCCAGCTACTGCACTGAAGTTGTTTATCAGGTTTAGGAGTTCTCTCTTGGTATTTTTAGGGTTACATATATATACTATCATATCATCTGCAAATAGTGATATTTTGACTTCTTCCTTTCCAATTTATATCCCCTTGATCTCCTTTTATTTTCTAATTGCTCTGGCTACGGCTTCAAGTACTATATTTAATAGGTAGAGAGAAAGTGGGCAGCCTTGTCTAGTCCCTGATTTTAGTGGGATTTCTTCGAGTTTCTCTCCATATATTTTGATGTTGGCTACTGGTTTGCTGTATATTGCTTTTTATTATGTTTAGGTATGGGACTTGAATTCCTGATCTTTCCAAGACTTTTATCATGAAAGGGTTTTGGATTTTGTCAAATGCTTTCTCAGCATCTAATGAGATGATCATGTGGTTTTTGTCTTTGAGTTTTTTTATATAGTGGATTACATTGATGGATTTCTGTATATTAAACATGCATCCCTGGGACGAAGCCTTCTTGGTCATGATGGATGATCATTTTGATGTGTTCTTGCAATCGGTTTGTGAGGATTTTATTGAGTATTTTTGCATCCATATTTATAATAGAAATTGGTCTGAAATTCTCTTTCTTTGTTGGATTTTGTGTTGTTTAGGTATCAGAGTAATTGTGGATTCACAGAATGAATTGCATAGAGTATCTTCTGATTCTAATTTGTGGAATAGTTTGAGGAGAGTTGGAATTAGGTCTTCTTTGAAGGTCTCATGGAATTCTGCACTAAACCTATCTGGTACTGGCCTTTTTTTTGGGGGGGGGAGACTATTGATGACTGCTTCTATTTCTTTAGGGGAAATGGGAGTGTTTAGCATTAATCTGACCCTGATTTAGCTTTGGCACCTGGTATCAGTCTAGGAAGTTGTCCATTTCATCCAGGTTTTCTAGTTTTGTTGAGTATAACCTTTTGTAGTGGAATCTGATGATGTTTTGGATTTCCTCAGTTCTGTTGTTATGTCTCCTTTTTCATTTCTGATTTTGTTAATTAGAATACTGTCCCTGTGCCCTGCAGTTAGTGTGGCTAACGTTTCATCTATGTTATTGATTTTCTCAAAGAACCAGCTCCTGGTTTCTTTGATTCTTTGAACAGTTCTTTTTGTTTCCACTTGGTGGATTTCAGCCCTAAGTTTGATTATTTCCTGTTGTATGCTCCTCTTTGGTGAATTTGCTTCCTTTCATTCTAGAGCTTCTAGGTGTGCTGTCAGACTGCTTTTGTATGCTCTCTCTAATTTCTTTTTTGAGGCAGTCAGGGATATGAGTTTTCCTCTTAGGACTGCCTTCATTGTGTCCCGTAAGTTTGGGTATTTTCATTAAACTCTAAAAAGTCTTTAATTTCTTTCTTCATTTCTTCCTTGACCAAGGTATCATTGAGTAGAGTCTTGTTCAGTTTCCATGTGAATGTTGGCTTTGTATTATTTATGCTGTTAGTGAAGATCAGCCTTAGTTTGTGGTGATCTGATACGATGCATGGAATAATTTCAATATTTTTGTATCTGTGGAGGCATGTTTTGTGACCAATTATATGGTCAATTTTGGAGGAGGTACCATGTGGTGCTGAGAAGAAGGTATATCCTTTCGTTTTAGGATAAAATGTTCTGTAGATATCTGTTAAATCCATTTGTTTCATAACTTCTGTTAGTGTCCATGTGTCTCTATTTAGTTTTGTTTCCAGGATCTGTTCATTGGTGAGAGTGGGTGTTGAAGTCTTCCACTATTATTGTGTGAGGTGCAACATGTACTTTGAACTTTACTAAAGTTTCTTTAATGAATGTGGCTGCTCTTGCATTTGGAGCATATATATTCAGAATTGAGATTTCATCTTGTTAGATTTTACCTTTGATGAGTATGAAATGCCCCTCCTTGTCTTTTTTGATAACTTTGGGTTGAAAGTCGATTTTATTTGATGTTTGAATGGCTACTCCAGCTTGTTTTTTTGTACCGTTTTCTTGGAAAATTATTTTTCAGCCTTTCACTCTGAGGTTGTGTATGTCTTTTTCCCTGAGGTGTGTTTCTTGTACGCAGCAAAATGTTGGGTCCTGTTTGTATAGCCAGTCTATTAGTCTATGTCTTTTTATTGGGGTATTGAGTCATTGATGTTAAGAGAAATTAAAGAAAAGTAATTGTTGCTTCCTGTTATTTTTATGGTTAAAGGTGGGATTCTGTTCTTGTGGCTGTCTTGTTTTAGGTTTGTTGAAGGATTCTTTCTTTGATTTTCTTGCTTTTTCTAAGGTGTAGTTTCTGTCTTTGTGTTTTCCCATTATTATCCTATGAAGGCCTGGATTCATTGGAAGATATTGTGTGAATTTGGTTTTGTCGTGGAATACCTTGGTTTTCTCATCTATGGTAACTGTGAGTTTTGCTGGGTATAGCAGTCTGGGCTGGCGTTTGTTCTCTTAGGGTCTGTATAACATTTGTCCAGGATCTTCTGGCTTCCATAGTCTCTGGTGAGAAATCTCGTGTAATTCTAATAGGCCTGCCTTCATATGTTACTTGACCTTTTTTTCTTACTGCTTTTAATATTCCGTCTGTTTAATGTATTTTTTGTTCTGATTTTTATGTGTCTGGAGGAATTTCTTTTCTTGTCCAGTCTATTTGGAGTTCTGTAGGCTTCTTGTATTTTCATGTGCATTTCTTTCTTTAGGTTTGGGATGTTTTCTTGTACTGTTTTGTTGAAGATATTTGCTGGCCCTTTAAATTGAAAATCTTCATTCTCATCTACCCCTATTATCCGTAGGTTTGGTCTTCTCATTGTGTCCTTGTTTTCCTGGATGTTTTGAGTTAGCATCTTTTTGCATTTTCTTTGATTTTTGTGCCCATGTTCTCTATAGAATCTTCTGCACCTGAGATTCTCTCTTCCATCTCTGTATTTTGTTGCTGATGCTTGCATCTATGGCTCCTCCTTTTTTTCCTAAGGTATCTATCTCCAGTGTTGTCTCACTTTGGGTTTTCTTTATTGTTTATGCTTTCCTTTTTAGGTCTTGGATGGTTTTGTTCAATTCCATCACTTGTTTGGTTGTGTTTTCCTGTAATTCTTTAAGGGATTTTTCTGTTTCCTCTTTAAGGATTTGTACCTGTTTAGCAGTGTTTTCCTGTGATTCTTTAAGAACTTCTATCTCTTTAGCAGTGTTCTCCTGTATTTCTTTAAGTGAGTTATTAATGCCCTTCTTAAGGTCCTCTACCACCATCTTGAGATATGATTTTAAATCTGAATCTTGCTTTTCGGGTGTGTTGGGGTATCTAGGACTCTCTGAGTTGGGAGTGCTGGGTTCTGATGATGGTGAGTTGTCTTGCATTCTGTTGGTAAGATTCTTACATTTGCCTTTTGCCATCTGGTAATCTCTGGTGTTTTTATAGTTGGCTCTGCCTGTTCCTCCTGTGATTCTGTCAGCCTCTGTCAGCTGTTCTGGGATTCCAGGTCTCTTCTGAGTTTCAGTGGTCAGAGTACTCTCTTCAGGCAAGCTCTCCTCTTGCAGAGAAGGTGCACAGAGGTGTGGAGTTCATACCTGCCTCCTTGCTGAATATGAAGGCACAAAATACGGCCTGTCTTAGAAGATGCATTGCCTCTGCAGTCTGGTCACTCACCTGCACAGACTGGCCTCCAAGGGACTCAAGATACAAGATGGTTCCCTCACCTGCTCTGGAGGTCAGAGCTCTCCTAAGTGGTCATGTCTACTCTGGCAGGGAAGGTGTCCAGATGTCTGGAGCCCGAAACGGGGGTCTGTCCCAGAAGCTGTGTCTTTTCTGCCTGTCCCAGAAGCTGTGTTGCTTCTGCAGTCTGCTTGCTCACCTTCCACAGTCCGCAAGCTGATCTGCCCAGACTTGTCTCAGAGAGACCCAGGAGACAAGATTGGGATATAAATTTCTATGGCTTATAAATTTCTTACTAATTTTTTATGACAGAAGAAAAGGATGGAGATGCTGTGTTTCACAACTAAATACATTTGGGAAAATTAATAAAGTGCATAAATTCTTTGCTAGAAAATATATCTAGCCAATACATGTTTGTTTGTTTTTTGTTTTTTGTCTTTTTTGACTATTGGGTATTTTCCCACTGAAAACAAAGAAAAAAAACTCTTTTGAACTGTTAAAGGAAATGTATTATTCACACTATAATTAACACTGACATTTGAATACTATTTTTCTTCAAAAAATCTTAAGGCAAGGGAGCCTATTGTCACCACTTTTTAAAAATACTATATCAGATAATACTAGCCTTTGCAATAAGGCAAGATTAATACATAAATGGCATAATAAAATGGAAGGAAAAAGTAAAATTGTTTTTCTTTGGAAATTACATGATCATTGTCAAACAAAAACAAAGGGAACTGACCAACCAGCTATTAAAACTTTTCAGCAAGTTTAATATGAATGCAAGGTTTTAGTTCAAAATAGCAAATATTAGCAAACAGTTGGAAAACTAAATTTTCAAAATTTATTTATAACTTTAAAAATACAACTAATGTAACCAAAGTTAACATATGTACTCTGAAACTTATAAACATTGCCAATATAAAATAACCAACTATGTAGAAATATAAACCACAAGCAAGTACTGCTCATTGGTCAGACATACATATTTTTACTCATAGTGTAGCATTTGCGTCTCACTCTAGAATGTAAGCTATTTGAGGGAAGGAATTTCTTTTCTGTTTCACTTCTTTATGACCCTTCAGTGTCTAATAGAATCCAGCACTGTCATTTTTTAAACTTATCATAAATTTCAGATTTATTAAGGACATTGGAATAAAGCAATATAATTTTAAACAAGTTTCAGATATATCTCCTAAGTAAAATGGGTCAAAAACATGGAAAAATGCTTTCTGCAAATTCAACCATGGTGTCATTCTCCAGTTATTCAAGAATAACTCTGGCAGATATGGGAATATATATGAGTAGTACAGGCTTCACATATCACATACAAATATCTGAATTCAATCCTTACCACCATAACCAATTAAATTTTTTTCTGCATCACAAACTGTCAATTTGATTTCAGAATGCTGTGTAAATTTCTATTACAGATTCCTTGAGAAACAGAAAAGAAGAATGGATATTTACAGGGCACTTACATATTAGTTAAAAATAAGTGCTAAGGAGAGGTTTTCCTTTCATAAGTAATAATACTTTCCTAAGTTATGAGATTTATTCTTTTTCTTTGGGAATGCATCATATCCCTCCTCAATCCTGAAATAATTCCCCACTTGATAGTCTTAGATACCAATGAAATCATATTTGGAGATAGGACCTCGAGGAATTAAAAATAGATGAGGCCATGAGAGAAGGTCCCTAACAATGAGACTCGTGGTTTTTTGAAAATTGAGTAGTTCATTTGTTTACATTTCAAATGTTATCTCCTTTCTGGTTTCCTTTCTGCGACCCTCCTTATTTCACCCCCCCCCCCTTACCCACCATCTATGAAGGTGCTCTCTCACTCATTTACCCACTCCAGCCTCACTGCCCTAGCATTCCTCTACACTGTGGCATCAATTCTTCACAAGAACAAGCCCCCCCCTCCTTCCCAAAGATGCTCGAAAAGGCTCCTTCAGCTCCCTCAGTTCTTCCCCTAGCTCTTCTGTCAGGCTCCCTGTGCTCAGTCTGATGGTTGGCTTTGCACATTTTCATCTGTATTGGTCAGGATCTGGCAGACCCTATCAGGAGACAGCTGTATCAAGTTCCTGTCAGCAAGCCCCTCTTGGCATAA
This sequence comes from Mus minutoides, assembly GCA_902729485.2. Taxonomy (NCBI): domain Eukaryota; kingdom Metazoa; phylum Chordata; class Mammalia; order Rodentia; family Muridae; genus Mus; species Mus minutoides. The sequence continues at coordinate 3,515,890 of LR749499.1, read as the reverse complement.
GCAATAGTGTCTGGGTTTGGTGTCTGCATGTAGGATGGGTCTCTAGGTGGGTCAGTCTCTGTATGGCCTTTCCTTCAGTCTCTGTTCCACTTTATATCTCTCTATTTACTTTAGACAGGAGCAATTCTAGGTTAAAATTTGGAGATGGGTGTGTGGCCCTATCCCTCACGGGAAGACCATGCCTAACATCTGGATATGGTTTTAACATGTTCTCTTTTCCCTTTATGGGGGTATGTCATCCCTGTGGGGTCCTGGGAGGCTCTTGCTTTCCTGACATCTAGGACTTTCTGGTTGCTAACCCCAGTTCCCCCATTGCTACAGACTTCTGTTCAATTTCCTGACCCTCTGTACATTTCCTCCAACTCTTCCCATACATGATTCTGTCCCTCTTTCTCCTCCCCCTCCTCTCTTTCACCCAAGTCCCTCTCATCCTCTACTTCCCTTGATTATATTCTTCTAAATAGGACAAAGCATCCACTCTTTGGTCTTTCTTCCTCTTGAGCTTCATGTGGTCTGTAAGTTGTATCATGGGTATTCCATGCTCTTTGCCTAATATGCACTCATGATTGAGTACATACCATGTGTGTTCTTTGGTGGCAAAATTACCTCATTCAGGATGATGTTTTCTAGATTCATCCATTTGCCTAAGAATTTTGTGAAGTCATTGTTTTAATAGCTTAGTAGTACTTCATTGTGTAAATGTACCACATTTTCTGTATCTATTCCTCTGTTGAGGGACATCTTGGTTGTTTCCATCTTCTGGCTACTTTCTGGCTGCTATGTACATGGTGGATCATGTGTCCTTATTAACAGATATTGGAACATCTTCTGGGTATAGCCCAGGAGTGGTATAGCTGGGTTCTCAGGTAGTCCAATTTTCTGAGGAACCACCATGGTGATTTCCAGAGTGGTTGTACCAGTTTATAATCCCACCAACAATGGAGGAGTGTTCCTCTTTCTCCACATCCTCACCAGCATCTGCTGTCACCTGAGTTTTTGATGTTAGTCATTCTGACCGTTGTGTGGTGACATCTCAGGTTTGTTTTGATTTGCATTTTCCTGATAACTAACAGCACTATCATTTTTATTTATTGTATTTGCTGAATGAATGATTATATCATGAAGAAAAGCAACTTTGGTTTTGCTTTGTCTCAAAAAGTTTTTGATGAGAAAACATAATCTTTCAGTTCTGTTTCAGTAGTGCTGTAGTCATTGATACCCAAACCACTCTCCTAACCAACCAGATAAATAATTCATCTTCATAGTCTTTATCTTCTCTCTTGTATGAGCAATTATGCAAGAAGTCTAGAGTCTATCACTAAGCTCTAAATAGAATCTTTCTAAGTGGATGGAATTCATAGATTCATTGCCAGGCAATATACATTTTTTTTCCAGAGCTGAGGATTGAACCCAGGGCCTTGAGCTTGCTAGGCAAGAGCTCTACCACTGAGCTAAGTCCCCAGCCTGCAATATACAGTCTTAAAACAAGTAGCATCTGACAAGAGTGTAGAGGAATAGACTTGGGTCTAAGCACAGAATTAGATATGTGTGAACATAAAATCTTATAACAGTAGAAGTTAGAACAAAAAAGAAGTTAACTTTCGTAATATTCTTCAAGTGCTTGGAGGTAGATATTTAAACCAGGGCAGGGTAGATTTGAACTAGGGACTAAAAAGAAGGGAAATGTCAGAATCTGGATAGACTCTGGAATAGGGAAGCACAGAGGAAAACTGTTATGACCTGGCATGCTGTTGTCTTAGTTAGCTCCCACCGTTAACTTGGCATAGCCTAGAGTCATCTGAGGGAGTCTCAATTGAATGATTGCTCAGATCAGATTTGTCTTTTGGCTATGTTTATCTGATTATCTTGATTGATTTATGTAGTAAGGACTAGCCCACTATGGGTGACATCCTTGGATTGGTTGTCCTGGTTGTATAAGAGAGATTAGTGGAATATGAGGTAATGTATAATCCTGAATATAGTCTTCTTTCTTAGTTTACACTTCCAAGTTCTTGCCTTGTGTTTTCTGACCTGATGGCCTTTAGTGATGGACTCTGACCTGGGAGTAAACTTAAATGAACCCTTTCCTCCTCTAAGTGGTTTTTGGTTAGTGTTTTATCATAGCAATATAAAGTAAACTGGAGCACTCTTTTTCCAGAAAGAATAATATGGCTCATACAAAGGTGTACTAGCCTGTTGAAGGTATGAGAACAACATTTTCTTACCCTGAAGTTTATTTTATTTATCAATTATTGTGCTTTATAGAATCAGTGTGATGATCAAATGTCATAGGTGCTCTTTTCAGAGTATTGTTATCCATCAGCCAGCCATTTTGTTTCTGAAATTCTGAAGAGTGTCCAACCCAGGTGTGATCATGCACACGTATAACCCCAGCATTTGGGAAACTGAGGTGAGAGGATCATGAATTTAAGGCCAGTCTGCTCTACATGGTAAGGCCTTGTATCAAAGAAAACCTACAAACAAACAAACAAACAAACAAACAAACATTGAGTGGCCAAATATACGTGTCCATATCCATTGTTAAATTTGAAGTAAAAATTTAATGTTTGAGATATGTTCATATGCAAATACAAACATAAAAATTCACTTTGCTGCTGAACACATGATTACAGTAAAAAATAGCTCATATCTTTGGTTGTCTGAAACAGATTTTCAGAATTGTTAGTTGTTGGGGTCCACTGCCCTCAGTGGACTGGGTTCCTGGAGGATTGGCCCGAAGCTGAAATGAAACTAAGGGAGTGGGGGAAAGAAAGAAGCTCTCCGAGGCTACATGGTTGCTTCTGCTTAGAATGACTGTTTAATGGTGGACAAGCATTTGGGGATAAAGGAAACCCCACCCCCAGTCTTCTGCGCAGGCATTGTGGAGTTTGGCGGGAACCCTGCAGTCTCGTGACATCTCTCAGGTTGTGCAGGTAGGCTGGTCGTAGGTGGGCCTCTGGTAAGCTGGGCGGAGCCGGGTGACTTAGGAGGCATGCAGAACCTGGCTGCAGGGGTACCGGGCTCTCTCAGCCTAATTAACAACACAATGGATGCCATTGGGTGCAGCACATCTCTGGTCATTGCACCAACTATGTTGTTGGGGAAGGGACACCACAGTTAGTTACTATTCGAGCTTGCCATGTGGCTAGGAGCCACTTTTCTCAACTCCTTTTCTTTAGTTTCACTCTTGTGCCACAGACTGTCCCCTTTTTGAGTCTCCTATCTGCATGGAACGAGTTCTCTGGAGCAGATGGGCGAAGGAGTTCGGCGAATGTGGGTGACAAACAGAGACCACATGAGAGGGTGTGTAGAATCTGAATGTATTTTCACAAAGTGAACACCAGTCTTATATAATACAGAAAACAAAGCAGGCAGGCAAAGTACATTGAAGTTACCTGACATAAAACAAAGGAATGACTTCAAAAGGACTTACAGGAACCAGGTAATATGTATAGTAAAGATAAAACAGCTCTGCCTAGGGTCAGCTAATGACAAGTAAGGATTTCACACCCTAGTCACCATTTGTGCTACTCCTTTGAGCTTTGTGAGAGCTAGCACCAGGGGTGTTCTGCTCTAGCAGACCTTCTCATGAATAATGTATTACCACAATACCCCTATTTCCTAGGCCCAGGTAAATTCTAGCAAGAGTGTAACTTGGCTGTTCTTTTAAGTATCTGTGTGGGGAATCTCCATTTGTCAGAAGAATTCACCAACTTGCTTCTAATCTGCAATGTAGTCTGCTATACCTGGCTGTAGTAAAGATTCCTGTCTCAGTGGGAAATTCTAACTCTTTCATAGTCCCTTGCTTGGTTAAGACTGGCTATTGTCAAGTAAACATTCTGCAGACCAGCCTTGAGCTACTCAGGCTCCATTATTTTTTAATGCTTAATTAGTTTTCCTATCTGATTTTCTAGGATGTTGGAACACTGGTGGAAGGCTTAGCTAGTCAGAATTCGATCTTTAAAAGCACTTATAATAAAATAATACTAAAGGAGAGTACGTGGATCCATACACCAGACTAATACGGGGATATACGGGTTATGAGAACCCTTCCCAGGAAAATGAGTTTCTTTTGAAACTCTGTGTCTCATGAGCGCTTCCAGGCCTCTCAACCTGCCAATCCCTACAGTGGGATGTGCATAACACTCTTGGTTGTCTTCTCCAACTAAACAATCCCTTCTATAAATTAACCACATTTTTAAACCAAAGCATAGCATAAAATAAGGGTCCAACAGAGAAGCATCTGATCTCTGGAATTAAGCTAAAATTCATACAAACTAATGGTAGAGATAAATTTCCCACTTAAAATCGCAACATTAATTTACTGTTAATCACAACATTAAGTAGTCAGAGCTTGTTCAGCTTGAGTTTGTAATGAACTCTCCCTGGTCAACTCAATTACTGAACAGAAAGGACATAACCCTGGTTCAAATGATAAGAAGCACAAAATAAATGGAAAGCATAATTAAAATCAACTGTACATCGGACTTAAAAGAAATATGCAACAATATTGAAAGCATTGCCAATTATTTTTTACACATAGGAGTTCTAAATAGGTCAGATCAATGGAAAGAAATGCCATGTCACTCTAGACCTTCACAGGTCTTCATGTGCCTTCTTAGCAGCAATGATTTTCTTTCTTCAACATTTGCTTCATGTAATTGTATTTTTCTTAGGAAACTTACCTGGCTCCAGACTGGCCCATATCCTCATCTACCACTCCAAGAGATAATTCACACAATATCACTTCCAGGAATAGGGAACTGAGTAGACTCTAAACCATTGTTTCTGTGTTGCTGATAGGTAGAAAGTAAGACTGAGGGAAAGAATGTGTTTCTAACTTGTCTAGATTCTAAATGATTCTTAAATAGTCACCATATAGCCAAACCTCAAAGCTAGGAAGTAACCGACCTGGGATTTTAACTGAGATCTGATTGTAAATATTCTTTTCAACACTAACTATACTGTCTCTGGTGGCAAAGCTCACATAATTCTCACATAAAGGATTTGGATGAAAATGAATGACAACAGTGCCTGGAAAATACAGAAGTGGATGCTCACAGTCATCTATAGGATGGAACACAGGGCTCCAAGTGGAGGAGCTAGAGAAAGTACCCAAGGAGCTGAAGGGGTCTGCAACCCTATAGGTGGAACAACAATATGAACTAATCAGTACCCCCAGAGCTTGAATCTCTAGCTGCATAAGTAGCAGAATATGGTCTAGTTGGCCATCATTGGGAAGAGAGGCCCCTTGGTATTGCAAACTTTATATGCCCCAGTACAGGGGAAAGCCAGGGCCAAGAAGTGGGAGTGAGTAGGTAGGGGAGAAGGGTGGGGGGGAAGGGTATAGGGAACTTTTGGGATAGCATTTGAAATGTAAATGAAGAAAATATCTAATAAAAAATTTGAAGAAAAAAAAAAGAAAGCCATTTTGTACATTGGTTTGAAATAGTCTGTTTCCATCTGATACAAGGATTTGTGATGGTCTTCATGACACCTCACTTCAGCTACAAAAATAACCAGTGGCCCAATTGCATGGAACTTGAAATATATCAGACAATGCAGTCAGTGAATCAAATGTCTTTTGAGTATTTTCTCTTTGCTCAACATTGTACTGGAGTCTAGGAAATGATACATCAATGTTTTTGAAAAGTAGAAATAGAATGTGAAATAGTATATATTAAAAAAAACTTCAGGAGGGGGTTCCAGCTACAAGGAACACAAAATTATGGGGAAGAGACTAATATAAAATAGTAGGCCTTCATTGTCATAAACATTGCATATGATATATGTAATTGGAAAGTAGACCATAGAAAATATATTTTCAGTTTTTATAGGTCATAAGCTATTTGTTGTAGTTATTCAATACAATGAAGTAGCACGAAAATAGCCATAGATTATGGAGAAATGAGTGGGTCCATGTTCTAATAAAACTTTATTTGCAAAATCAGGCTACCAAATGCATTTGTTCTACAGAATGAACTTACTTTGTAGTCAAGAATGACCTTGAACTGCAGATCCTTCTGCTTCTATCCTCTAAGTTCTATGATGACAGGCCTATGCCACTATACATGTCATGTTCCTTGAATTTGGAAGTCACCAATGTAAGTTGTTTAGTACTATATCCTTTAGTAAAGCAACTTGACTACAGTGCAAGTAAATTACTCCCAATATTGAGTTTGTACCTCTTGCCACAATAAAATACCCATCACAACTGACACAACCATTTCCCCCATTCATTGTATATTTTTAGAGAACTGAGTTGTCTTGGAATTCTATTTTGTCACACCATTCAGGGTTCAAAACTCACCCAGACTAAAGTGACACCTTGGAGAACTAATTGTAACATTTTAACTTCCTGAAAGCATAGAAAGTCTAAGTGTGAAGACCACATCAACGAAATGATGGAATATTGTTGGGATGAGAACTAGACATTAGATTTTTCAATACACTCACCTGATTCCAAAGTAAAGCTAAGTTCGAGAATTACTATTTTGAACTTCATATTTATAGAACTCATTCTTGGTGCCCACACCATTACAGGTTCTGATGAAACAACCGGCCACTGGTTGACACTGTTAAACTTCTGACACTGTTAAACTTCTTGACACTGTTAAACTTCTGCATTTCTTGAATTTTCTTTATTTACTTATTGTGTCAGTTCGTCTTTGACAGCTTTTCAGTTTACTTTCCTTTACAGTGGAAGGCAGGTATATGTATGCTGTCACATGAAATCTATGGTCATGTTTACTAGGCTATTTCCTGGTTTTCATGGGGTTAAGTTTCCACTAGATCACCTAGCAAGATGTCCTTAATCTGTTAGATCCCAGGAACTAAACCCCTGAGAAGTCCCCCCCCAACCCTCCAAGCCACCTTATCAATAAATACTGGTTATCTTTTGAAGTAAGAAGTCTGTAGACGAAAATAATAACATTCTTTTGTAGGAAACCATTAATTTTTGTCTAGAAAGAATTTTTTTTTGGCTTGAGAAAGGAATGGAAATGGGAAACAGTGAAGAATGAAATGAACAAGAATTCTTCCCATTGGCAACCTCTTGCCCACCTAACATTCCTTTCTCTTCAAATCCTGCTATCTGCATTATAAATCAGGAAGCAATTGGTACCTTAAAGAATGAATGAATGAGGATTGATGCTACCATTTCATTGAGAAATTTCCTTTTTCTATTTCTATTCCATTTAAGGAACAATAAATTGTTCCTTCTCCAAGTCTAGATCATAATATCTTTTTTTCAACTATTTCAAATTATAATTTTTTACTTCTCTGCCTCCTCTGTTACACTGTAATATCATTATGAGCAGATGTAATACCACATTAGCCAGTATCATCATTAATCATTCCTCAGTTTAGTGTAGAGCCAGGCATAGGAGAGTAGCCAAAAGAACTTTGTTCAGTTCCAGAGATAATATTTTGAACAAATACTAGGAGCTCCTAGTTTTGAGAGCCAGCAATATAGTAGGCATTGCAAATTACATTTGAGGAACTTTTTTCTTTCTTTTCTTTTTTCCTTTTATTTAGGTTTTATTGCAGTATGATGAGAAAAGATACATAATTTCAATTTATCTGAATTTGTTAACATTTAAAAACATATTTTCACTAAATAGACATACATCACATTCTTCTTTCCCTTTTCTACTCCAACTCCTCCCAGAACTCCCCTTTAAAACCTGCAATACCTTTTGTTTTTATCATATTCTTTAAAATTTATAAAATATTGTAACAATAAAATGAGTATTATAAAAGTTGTTTGATATAAAACAATCAATTGAACAGTCTTATGTAGATGTTTGTCTACAGCAATACTGAAAATACATACATTTTTCTCAATATAAATTTTAAATAACTCCAAATGTATAAACTGTATGATATTTTAAAATAATATGTCACTATTAGTTTTTTTTAATGAACATAAGTAGTCTTTTTGTTTGTTTGTTTGGTTTGGTTTGGTTTTAGTAGAGCTTAAAATCTTGGCTTACTGTGGTACAAACACAAAATAACAGTTTTTGAAAATTGAAGTTCAGGGCCGACAAGAGCCAGCGGGGCCGACCCGAGTGAGCGGGCGGCCGGAGCAAGTGGGGCCGGCCGGCCGGCCGGAGCGAGCAGGGCCAATTGGGGATGGCCGGAGAGAGCGAGCAGGGCAGACTGGAGCAAGCAGGGTTGACCGGAGCGAGCAAAAAAAAAATCGGAGTTCATTGTAATAAGGCTCTTCTTGAATGTCCCTCACATCACCAAAGTATTTTACCTCCTTAGTAGATAAGCTAAGAGTTGACAGTTCTGCTGTGCCAAGGAAGAATTGTAGGCACGATTTTTGGATACAGATTTCTTGCTATGGTCAAAGCTGGAACTTTTTTTTGTTGTTGTTCCTATTTTTGTTGTGAGAACAAGCAGTTGCTACCCAATTACCTGTCAGGAGAATTATTATTATTATTATTATTATTATTATTATTATTATTATTAAGCTCTCAACTTTTATTGGTCCCTCAGTGCCTAGGGAGTTTCCTCCTTCTCAGCCTCAGTGTCTCAACTCTGGTGTCATTGGTTTCAGATACCACTTTGCCATCCACGATCTTAAAGGTAGTTGTTCTCTGCAGTTTGTATGGAGTTGCTGGAGTCCAGGGCATAAGTGAGACCGAAATCTTCCCCATCTTCCAGCAAGCAGTCGTAGGTGCCAATCTCTGCCTCAAGCCTGATCTTGACGTTCAACAGGGCTTCATATTCCTAGGTCTGATGCTGCCCCTCTGCCCAAGTTTGTGCCAGCTCTGACTCCAAGTGCAGAAGGACCCCCATTGAGCTGCTCCATTTGTGCCTTGTGTTGGGCCTCCACGTCCCCAAGGCTGTTCTCCAAGTTGGTGTTATGGTTCTTCATAGAGTCCAGGTCAATCTCCAAGGTCTGGAGGGTGCGTCTCAGGTCCATAAGTGTGTTCTCAGCATTCCTGACTTCGGCAGACTTGGTGATGACGACTGTGGTACTCTCCTCAATCTGCTGAGACCAGTACTTGTCTAATTCCTTGTGGTTCTTCTAAGCCAGCTCTTCATCCTGGGCATAGATGTTCGCCATAATCTTGCTGAGGTCCTGAGATTGTGAGAATCCACTTTCACAGTCAACCCAGACCTTGGTCTTCCTCCTCACGATTCTTCTTTATGAACAGCAGTTTCTTCTTGAGCTCTTCGATTTCTGTTTCCAGCTGTAGACTTGCGATATTGATATCATCTACCACCTTGCAGAGTCCATGGATGTCACTCTCTACAGACTGGCACATGGCCAGTTCTGTCTCATCAGCGTCAAGACATACATTGTCGATCTGCAGGATGATGCAGGCATTGTCTTCAGAATTTGCAAAGATCTGAGCCCTCAGCTCTTCAATGACCTTAAAGTATTTGCCCCAGTCTCTGACGTCCTGGAGCCCCTTCTTCTCCAGATGTTCCCTGATTTAGCCCTCAGCACCTGCATAGACGCTGGCTATACTGCTGACAGGCTGGCCCATTGGCTGGGAGTCTACAAAGGAAAACATTTAATTGGAGCTGGCTTAAGGTTTCAGAGGTTAAGTTCATTATCACCATAGTGGGCGGTAATAGGAGTGTGCAGGGAGACATGGTGCTGGAGAAGGATCTTCAATTTCTACATCTAGATCAGCAGGCAGCAGGAAGAGATGGGTATGGCTTGAGCTTCCTCCCACAAAGACACATTTACTTCAACAAGGCCACACCTCCTTATAGTGCCACTCCCTATGTCCATGCCTTCCAACACATGAATCTATGGGGACCATCCCTATTCAAGCCACCACACTAGTCTTGCTGTAGTATTTAAATTTAAAAAATTTTACCTTTATTTTATATATATGAGTATTTTGCCTGAGCATATATATATATATATATATATATATATATATATATATATATATATATATATATATGTGTGTGTGTGTGTGTGTGTGTGTGTGTGTGTGTGTGTGTGTGTGTGTGTGTGCCATGAATGTTCAGTGCCTTCAGAGGATAGAAGAGAACACTGGATCCCTGGAATTAAAGTTATAGATGATTTTGAACTGTCATTTATGTGTAGCAAATAGCATCAATGTTTTCGGAAGAGCAGCAAGTGGTCTTACACACTGAACCATCTCTAGCCCCTGCTATAGTATTTTTAATGTGCATAAATATCTTGGCCTGGTGAGTGACAATAAGTGATTACATATGAAGAGTTTATTATTCTTTTTTTCTTTTATTTATAATCTTTGTTGATACTCTATGGTCACTGTTATGCTGTGTGCTTTATTTTCCTTATACAATCTAACCACCCGTCATTAGATAGTACTAATTTTTACTATCCTCATTTTGCAGTTGAATAAATAGTAACGCAGAACACTTGTTTATCTTTCCTCAAACACGTGTTGTTCCTAGGCTTCATCAGTTGCTGCATTTTCAGATGAATGCTTGAACTACCATAGTTTCTTACATAACTAGACATCATCTGCTATGTGTCCTTCCAAGAGGTACTTCTTTATATTTCCATATCAGAAGGAAACTTAGGGGTTCTCACTTCTGCTCAGGCTTGTTTGGACTCCCTCACTCAACAAGTTATAGCCTAAGAACTAACTTCATGGCAAAGACTGAAGATATTTCTTCTAGGAGAAGCAAAGCCCAGAGTTAATGCTTTCATACTTTACAGGTTGCTGTGTCTATGGATTAGTTTCTTGATGGTGTTTTAAATTATTTAAACATATTGGGAAAAAATTACAAAAAGGAGACTAATGTGTTTCTCCCCCTTCCTTTCTATTGCTTGTTTCTGTCTGTTATGGGCTGTCCATTAAGGTCACTTGGGATTGGTTACCCATGAAATGGCCTGAAGACAGCTGGGCTTTTAGATTGATCACCAGATTTATTGCAGGAAGGCGAATTGTGCTGTAAATGTTGTTGCTTCTAAGTGGAAGAGGAGAAACTATTAAGAAAAAAAAAAAAAAAGGAACACTGAACTCTCAGCCCCTATTCCTTAATTTTAAATATTTAACAAATGATTTTCTTTCAGGAGGCCTGGATATGTACTAAATATTTGCCTGTAGTACAAGGGAGTCAGATGAGGTAGTCCTTGCCCATCTCAGAATTCAAGGTTATATTGTATATGTGTCCCTACCTCTTTTCCTCCCCTTCCCTCCCCCTTTTCCTTGCCTCTCCCCCCTCTTTCTCATTCTCTCTGTGATAAGAAAAGAAAACAGCTACTTTTTAAAGTTAATTTTAAAAAGTACACTTCTCAATTTTAACATTGAGAGAAGAGTTAGTTGCTGTCTATGTTTTTCATTCCCAGCAAGAAACACCATTGCTAGTCCTATAGTTGATAAGCTATCCTCTGGAAGCCACTAAAACAGAGCTGGTAATGGTGTTTTCCGAGAGCCTCTAAGAGAGTGAAGAAGATTCAGTAAAGCTGGCTCAGTTAGCTAAAGCTATGCTTACCCATGTGATGAACAGAGGAAGTAAGCTCCATTAAAACGAAAACAACTGATCAAATTTGGAATATCTTAATAAAAAATGTCTGGCACTTTAAAAAGTGCATGGATAAAGCAAACTAACATTTGCCAAGTGGTAATCATGAGCTAGACACTTTTACTTCATACCTCATTTAATCCCTTCAGAGTAAAAGGTAAATATTCATATAATCATTTTTAGAATTGTGTCCTGCAAATATTTATTGAACCCTTTATACTTGTCTGCATCAAGTATCATAGAATATAAGTAACTTACCCAGGATTATAATTCATTTTTTGTCTCCTACTTTTCTTGATAACTATATTACTTTTCACTACAATACTTTTACATTAAAAAGGATAAATGGAAAGTTAAACAGCTAATCTGGAAATGTTATTATGAGACATTAGCTCATCTGCAAACCTCGGATATCTATGAATGCACACATACAACTTTCTTTTTCCTCATAAGACTTCTGCTAGTACATTAAAATCACCTGGAAAATTATACTCTGTCTTGAACTTGCCTACAATGATATAGAATGGGTTATTAATAAAGGCAGGAAACATTTATCAGTGTTTACAATTTGGCATTGTGCTAAATATATAATCCCCGTTAATAAAAAAACAAAAACTAAAAAAGCAAAGCAAAACAAACAAACAAACAAACAAACAAACACATCCTAATCTATAATTACTTTCCTATCTCAGAGGACAGATTAGAAGAATTAGGTGACTTGCTCAAGGTCACTCAGCAATGAGGGCAAATTATTCTAGTAACTTCTGAACCCAGCCATGGTTGCATAATATTTCCATGCTTGTTTTTCCTTTGCTCTGACTTAGCCATCATGCAATAAGAAACATAAGTAATTTTGAATGCAACATATGGTGCAAAAACTGAAAATCTGTTCTGTTTAACCTTTACTTAAAGAAACCCCCATCAAAAGTGGCACAAGAATTTTCCATTACACATTAATGTTCACATCTCACTCCGGGGAACACTTTTTGTACTCTGAATCATGGCATTATCCTGAAGGAAAAAAACAAAAACCAAAAACAACCTGACTATATTAATTTCTTAATATTCAAGGAAGCCTCTGTTAACACAGAAAAGCATCAATGTACAATAATGCTCCATGTAAAGCAACAATTACTGTATGTAATAGAACTCAGAATTTATAATCAGGATGTACTAATACTTTTAACTTCAAGACTTACTCAACCACTCTGTTCCCTGAAACATACAAAAAGAAAGAAACAAAGAAAGAAGAAAAAGATAACCCACAGACTCTGACATTCCTCATCAAAGGCTTCTGTCTAAAATGCAAGTAGTCTTGAGAAGTCATCAATGATGTTTATACGTCTGAGAAAATGAAAGACTTCAGTCTTGGCTTTACTTAAAGAGAAAGGATCACAGAACATCAGAGCTGGTAGGACCTTTGGGAGCTGACCATATCCTTCCCCTTTCCTACCCCCTGATGGTCAGAGAAACTCAGACATAGAATGTTAGAGACTTGTTTCTTTTTCAACCTTCCCCGAGTCTCTACCACAAGTGAGGCTGAACGTGTGTGTGTGTGTGTGTGTGTGTGTGTGTGTGTGTGTGTGTGAGTACTGTCCCTGTATATGCTAATGTGTCTAACCTATGGTATCCATTCCAGCCACTAATGCCATGTTATAACAAACCACTATATTGAGTGGTATAATATAACCACTATTTTGTTAAACTCACAGGCTATATATAGTGTGTGAATAGAAATTCAGTCAGGGAATGGAAGTGGGGGTCTTTGTTGTATAATTCCTAGGGCTTTACTTGAGGACACTCAATCTGTCTATTAAGACTTAGAAATGTAGGATCTGGAATTATATAAAGGTTTCTTCACCTACATATTTTTTTGTGGGTCTAGATATCCAGATACAGCTGGGCCTAATAACTATTCATAAGTGCCCTTCCCTGTGGTATAAACTTCTCACAGTATGATGGCTAATTTAAAAAGTGCCCCAATAAAACTATTACAAAACCAAGCAAGTATGCATGTTTGGCCTTTTGTAAACCAGTACTGAAAATTCCCATCAATCCTGTAGATTCTGATCATTAAAATCAAATCCTAATATTATTTTGAGGGGAAAAACTTTACTCCAACCTATAGGCTAATGTGGGAGCATGTTCCTGATCAAATCATAGACAAGTGTGGCAGAGGTAGGAGGATCATGAGGTTGAAGTCAGTTTGGCTACAAAAATGTTGACAGTAGGTGGAAGAACATCAATATCACATTGGAGACAAAGAACAGAAAGTTTTGTAGTATTATTTTTGCTAAGTTTGATCTAACACACATAGGTAGACACCTTTTACAGTTTTTTGTCATACTTTACAATCTCTGCTTCTGTTCTCCAGTTTTACTGCTCATCTTAATTATCTTGAGATAGTTTCCAAGGCTTGGGTGTTAAAGAAATGGTCAAATTTTATTGTGCTTCTAAGCATTTTTAAAAAATCAAAAATCAAATGGCTGTACCAAAAGAAGCAGACAGCAACTACAGTTGGTATATTAATGTGGAAATAATAAGCTTATCACATGAAGGGAAGAAGGAAAAGGAAAACAATCGAAATTTTAAAGCATGCCTTGAGTGCTTTAATATTTACATACAACAAATCACTGCACTCATGTGATAACCAAGGAAAGCAGAACAATTTAAGGAGTGGTGGCCAGAGTAAGTCTACCAAGTATTAGTCACCTTCCTGTTGCTGTGATAAAACACCATAACCAAAGTAACTTATAGAGGAGAGAATTTGTTCTCGTGCACAGTTCCATGATGGCAGAATGGAGGCATAGGAAAAAAAAAAAGACAAATTAGAGAGAGAAAAGGGAAATGGTGCAAGCCTTTTGTCCTCCAAAGCCCACCTTTGGTAACAACATACTCTAGCAAGGCTGAACCACTAAAAACTGTACCAATAGTGCTATTGAATGGAGAACAAGTGACTGTCATATCCCTGTGACAATGGGCAATATTTCTAATTCAGACCACCACCTTGAGGTTCAAGGATATGACTCTAGATGGAGCTGATTCAAATTTGTTGTTGAGAGAGCTCAAGTTTCAGGATTAGTTAAGAGTGCCTAAAAATTCAAAGCCAAGATTAATACCCAGTTCTGTTGTGTTTCTAAATCTATGCTTTCTCTGTTGTGTTTACTAATGTCACTTGTCAGTAGTGTTAAACTTGGAGGAGTAAAGAATTAGACCTGCCTCTTCTAAACCAATGAAGAAATCTGAGAAGATAGCCCCTTTGAGAGAATTTCTAAGCAAGCCTGTCATCACCCAGAGAATTAAAGAAATTGGAAAGTAGTACTGTAATTTGTGTAAAATTTAAACCTACACTTAGTTGCCGTCTTGCTGGAAATAAATAATGCTGTTCAGAGACATTGGAAGAAATGTTTTTGTGGTGGAAATACCAATTTATTTCCATAATAGAAAATTGACTGTGTTATTGATCCATATGTCTCATCTGCTGTGTTTCAATAATTACAAAATTGAAAGGTGTACCCTGGAGCATCGTAACTGCCAAACAAGTATTGAGTAAAAACTGTTTTTTTAAGTCTTGATATGAGTTTCTTTAACAACAAGCTGACATGGAATGAGACACAAAATTAAATAAGTTTCATTTACTATGTAAAATGGTTTTTGCCTACTTCTTCTAAGAGTTGATTAACAAAATAATCTTAGGAACTGTTTACTTCCCAAGAGACATACCTTACCAAATGCCAGTCTGACTCATACTTAGAGGCAGGCGGATTTCTGAGTTCGAAGCCAGCCTGGTCTACAGAGTGTGTTCCAGGACAGCCAGGGCTACACAGAGAAACCCTGTCTCAAAAAACAAACAAACAAACAAACAAACAAACAAGCAAACAAAAAGATTGTTATTTCTAATCTTAGGTTAATACTATTTAAAAAATTGACCAATCTCTTTAGTTCTTTTACTTTTGCTATCTGGTAAAAAAACTTTTTTTATAATCCCCATACAACTCCATTTTATGAACAATAATTTTTCACATAAATGTCAGAATTTCCAATAACATTTATCCAAACAGATGACTAAGTATAATTTTTAAAGCATTTTGTGTGTTTCATGTACAATTAAAAAAAAAAAATCTCAAGATGCTTTCTTGTGGATTTTCCCCTCTAATTTGGCAGGAATGCAAGCTTTAGCTTGTCCCAGGCCAAAACTAAGTCAAATAGGATGAACTTTGGAGAAACACACATCGCTGAGACTAATAAACTACAATGACACCATAGGCTTCTAAAATGGGCACTTCTGCTTTTGTATGCCACAAACATTGGCTCAGAACCAGGGATGAATTATGAACTGATGCTTTTCTTGCATTTCAGAAAACAAAGATATTCCATAGAATTTTCTCTTTGCACTGTGATGTATCTTGCATCAAGTATATAGGTAAGAATTTAAAACCTATTTATCTTGAGTACCTCAGACATGAGATACCCAAATTTATAACTATTTATGCTGTCTTCTTTATACCAACTGTTTAGTGTTCATGTGTCTTTCAACTCTGAAGCCCATGTCTACCTTCAAGTCTGGCAAACTGTTTTATTTACTGGCTTTGTTATTATTTTTCATATATTTTCTCTTCCTAAGTTCCTATATGAAAGTGCTTGGGCTTTTTAGTTATTTCTGTATTTTAGTCTTGGTTTCTATCATTGCACACAGCTCTATGGTAGGATTTCTGGCTCTAGCAGTTTCTCATTTTATTCACTATGTTTCTCAAATGACAAGTTGTCTTGAATTCTAGGATTACGTTCTCCACCAAATCTAATTGCCCTTCTTTCTTTTTTCTTAAATTGAACATTTTATTTATTTACATTTTAAATATTATTGGCTTTAGCAGTTCCCTATCTCACAGAAGCTCCCTATCCCACCCTTCCTCTCCCTGCTTCTATGAGGGTGGTCTCCTGCCTACTCTACACTGGGACATCAAGCCTTTGCAGGACCAAGGGCCTCTCCTCCTCATTGATGTCCAACAAAGCCATTTTCTGCTACATATGCAACTGGAGCCACGAGTCCATCCATGTGTACTCTTTGGTTGGTGGTTTAATCCCTGGGAGCTCTGGGGGGGGGGAGGTGTCTTGTTGTTTATCAATTGTGATTAAAAGAAAGCACTGCATGGTATTTATTTTTTATTTTTATTTTATTTTATTTTATTTTTTATCACAATTGCTCTGTAATGCAGCTTGAGGTCAAGGATGATTATTCCGGAGCAACTGCCATTCCGGAGCAACTGCCATTCCGGAGCAACTGCCATTCCGGAGCAACTGCCACTTCCTACATCTCTCCCCTCTTTATTAATTAAATATGAAGTCCTGCAAATCTGGTCAGCTTAACACCCTGGCCTGAGGGAGCAGCCTTTGACAAGTGACTGATAGGAAATCGGGCTACCATCAGACACGACCACCAGTCTGTCTCTGCAGAGATCTGGAGTAGGAGATGCCACCAGCACGTTGCTGGTGGACTTAGCCATCTCTGTGTCTTTTTATTAGGGGGAGGATAGGTCAGGATGACATGAAACCTCCATTCAATTTGACATGCTCTTGAGGAATCTATCCTGTATGGAACATCCCCTGCACTGTATTGTAACACTCTGTCAGCAAAATTGGGTTTCCTTTCTCTATCATCCTTTGAGGTGGTATAGTGGGAGTCATTAGGTCTGTCCCTAAACCGGGGAAGTATCGGCAAACCAGTCTGCTAGGAAATCATTACAGACTTTTAAGAGAGGCCAACCAGAACTCAGGTGAAATGCCCTCGTCTATGGCCATCAGGGCTTGAACAATGACAGTTTTCAGTCAGGCCTGAATGCGTCTCATACTACATAACAACCAGAGGCAAAGTACACAACCCGCAAACACCAGGACACCCCAAAGTAGCATCCTAGCCCATTCTTTAGGAAAGGAAAAGGCATTGGACAGCCAAGAGGTGACGTCTCTCAAGGTGTCAGGGTCGACTCTGGTGCCATTCAGAATGGAAATCTGGATAAGGAGCTTCCGGAACAGTTGTTCTGCCTTCGCAGTCCAATTCCCTTGAACATACTCCAACAACTCCCTGCTATAATTAAAGTTTTCAGACATATCAGCAGTTAGTGGGGTAATACACAAATTCTTAAAATGGGAAACACAGGAAAATAGATCTTCCTTTTTTTTTTTTTTTGTCCTATGTACTGGCATAGGGACTGGCCAAGTGCAGGCGACATCCCATATTTTTAACATATTACCCATTTGTAAATTCATCAGGAGTATCAATAGATGTAGGTATTTCTTCATTATCCTTTTTCTCTGCTGCGTCTTCCTAGGGAGGGGGCACTCTTCGTATCAGTTTCTCAAGTATCCAAATTGGTTCTTTGTCCCTAGGAAAAACACAAACCGCTCCCCTGGACTGTGAAATGACTGGGTCTGGACCTAGCCATGACCCGGATTAAACAGAGATAGTAATGGAAAGGTTTTAATTCATAATCTGACATCTTCAGGTAACATCGAATCCAATTAATGTCACCTAATAATCTTTGGAAATCATTTAAAGTCCTCAAATTATCCTTCCTAAACTCTACCTTTTGTGGCACTATCTGTTTTGTTCCTACTTTGGCTCCTAAATAATCTCAAAAAGCTAAAGATATTAATCTTATCATCCTGTCCAGGTGAACAGCCACTCTCTTTCAGCTCTGCATCGAGCTGTCCACCTAGGTTGAGGAGGTGCTGCTTTACTTGTGGGATGCCTATATTTGGAATAAGCCACAGGACTCCATCCTGATACCAAAGAAACCATCTTATGCATCCCACACAGGCTCTTTTTATAGGAGAACAAAAGCTACCCTTCAAAGATACATTAAACAAAACATTCCTTTTCCATGACTGTGGATGGCAATTGCAAAGATTTATTGGTTCCAAAAATCCTAAGAAAAACCATAGCATCCACTCTAGTTCCACACTTGCTTTCAATGTATCCTGATTCCAGGCAAAATCTAGGTCTCTGCCAAGTTTGTCCCAGCAGAGAACAGTAAGACTCCCCGATACCACAAACCAAGGGGCCATGGTATCACACTCCTTCAAAAACCTCTCAAGGATGGATTGTTTCATTTTTAAAATTTTTGATATAAGCAGCTCCTGAAGAGCCAAAAAAATTGGGTGCGAATGAGAAGTGCCCATGGTTATTTACTCCTTTTCTAAGTGCACTCCTTTTCTTTATTGTCTCTTACCCGAGAACTTTCTCTTGTCCCATTTACCTGGGAACTTTATACTTACTCTGCCTCGTCCCTTACTGGGAACCTTATTGTCTCTTACTCGAGAACCTTATTGTCTCTTACCCGAGAACCTTATTGTCTCTTATCCGAGAACTTTCACTTGTCCCATTTACCTGGGAACTTTACTGAGGTTTATCTTCTTCTGACCTTTTGTTGCTTTACTTTTGAGCTGATACCCTTTATCATCTAGGTGCTATTGCTTCCTCTCATATTTAACAGCCTCCTCATCCACCTCTTCTTCCAAAGAGAGGTCGAGGTTGGAAAGCTGCAATTCCTTGAGAGAGGGGTAAATCCCCTTTTCTTGTTCCCCCTTAACATTTAAGAATAGGTTCTAGCCTCCCTTTTGCTGTCAACAATATAGGGAAGCATAACCTTTCTAAAATATTCCAGGAAGTTTACCGGTACTACCACTCCGTAGCTGATGAGTTCTGATCCCACGAAGATAATCTTCTTCAGTTCAGATCCCACGAAGATCTTCTTCAGTTCAGATCATCTTCGGTTCTCGGGTTTCGGCACCACTTGCGGCGCGCCTCCCTGCCTCCATCGACCAGCAAGAAAGTCACACCACCACTGGGATCTTCTCAGACAGCTTTATTCAGGAGCACCTTAATAGTTGATTCCCAGGACCCAGGACAGCAGCAGAGCTGCTGCTTTTATAGTCTCCCAGGGAGAGGGAGGGGGTGTCGTAGTGGATGCGGATTGGTGCACCAAGATACACCTCATTAGCATGTGGCCCGTTCATTGGTGCCACAAGCCACATCCATTAGCATATTGCCTGTTCATTGGTGCCACAAGCAGTGCCTCATTAGCATATTTTCCCTTCGGGAGGGGCTACTGCTTGAGGAGGGCCTGAGGAGAGAGCTGCGCATGCGCACTAGGCTCTCCTTCCTGGCGGCCTGCCGGTCCTGCGCCATCTTGTAATGGGGCGGAGCCACAGGCTCCCTGAGCCACAGGCCTTCCCGGAGCTGGACGGCCTTCCCGGAGCTCGGGCGGCTTTGCCGGGCGGCGCTTTCGCTGGTAAGAGCCGAGGCGGTGGCGTCCGCCGCTGGGTCAGAGCAGAGGCGGCGCCTCCTACATGGGCTTTCTATTATTTATATTGTTATTGAAGATTAGCCTTAGTCTGTGGTGATTTGATAGGATGCATAGGATTATTGCAATATTTTTGTATCTGTTGATACAATTTAGGAGAAGGTATCATGAGGTGATGAAAAGAAGGTATATCCTTTTTAGGATAAAATGTTCTGTAAATATCTGTTAAATCCATTTGTTTCATAACTTCTGTTAGTTCCACTGTGTCTCTGTTTATTTCTGTTTCTAGGATCTGTCCATTGATGAGAGTGGGGTGTTGAAGTCTCCCACTATTATTGTGTGTGGTCCAATGTGTGCTTTGTGTCTAGTCCCTGATTTTAATGGGGTTGCTTCCAGTTTCTCTCTATTTACTTTGATGTTGGCTACTGGTTTGCTGTATATTGCTTTTATTATGTTTAGGTCTGAGCCTTGAATTCCTGATCTTTCCAAGAGTTTTATCATGAAAATCTGTTAGATTTTGTCAAATGATTTCTCAGTATCTATCAAGATGATAATGTGGTTTTTTTTTTTCCTTTGAGTTTTTTTTATATAGTGGATTACATTGACAGATTTCTGTATATTAAACCATCCCTGCATTCCTGGGATGAAGCCTACTTGGTCATGATGGATGATCCTTTTGATGTGTTCTTGGATTCAGTTGGTGAGGATTTTATTGAGTATTTTTGCATCATATTCATAAGAAAAATTGGTTTGAATTTCTCTTTCTTTGTTGAATCTTTGTGTGCCTTATATATCAGAGCAATTGTGGCTTCATAGAATGAATTGGATAGAGTACTTTTCTGTTTTTATTTTGTGGAATAGTTTGAGGAGAATTGGAATTAGGTCTTCTTTGAAGGTGTGATAGAACTCTGCACTAAACCCATGTGGTCCTGGTCTTTTTTTTTGTTTGTTTGTTTGGGAGACTATTGACGACTACTTCTATTTCCTTAGGGGACATGGGACTCTTTAGATTGTTTATCTGATCCTGGTTTAACTTTGGTACCTGGTATCTGTCTAGAAAGTTGTCCATTTCATCCAGGTTTTCCAGTTTTGTTGAGTATAGCCTTTTGTAGTCGGATCTGATGATGGTTTGGATATCCTCAGGTTCTGTTTGTTATGTCTCCTTTTTCATTTCTGATCTTGTTAATTAGGATACTGTCCCTTTGCCCTCTAGTTAGTCTGGCTAAGGGTTTATCTATCTTTTTGATTTTCTCAAAGAACCAAATCCTGGTTTGGTTGATTCTTTGAATAGTTCTTTTTGTTTCCACTTGGTTGATTTTAGCCCTGATTTGGATTATTTCCTGCCATTTACTCCTTCTGGCTGAATTTGATTTCTTTAGTTCTAGAGCTTCTATGTGTGTTGTCAGGCTGCTATTGTATGCTCTCTCCCGTTTCTTTTTGGAGGCACTCAGGGCTATGTGTTTTCCTCTTAGGACTGCCTTCATTGTGTCCCCTAAGTTTGGGTATATTGTGGCTTCATTTTCATTAAACTCTAAACAGTCTTTAATTTCTTTCTTTCTTTTTTTAAAATTTTTTATCCTTGACCAAGGAATCATTGAGTAGAGTGTTGTTCAGTTTCCATGTGAATGTTCGCTTTCTATTATTCATATTGTTATTGAAGATCAGCCTTAGTCTGTGGTGATCAGATAGGATACATTGTATAATTTCAATATTTTTGTATCTGTGGAGGCCTGTTTTGTGACCAATTTTATGGTCAATTTTGGAG
Source organism: Mus minutoides (assembly GCA_902729485.2). Lineage (NCBI taxonomy): Eukaryota > Metazoa > Chordata > Mammalia > Rodentia > Muridae > Mus > Mus minutoides. The sequence goes on along the minus strand of LR749499.1, from coordinate 3,494,332 downwards.
GAGGTACCATGTAGAGCTGAGAAGAAGTTATATCCTTTTGTTTTAGGATAAAATATTCTGTATGTATCTATTATACTCATTTGTTTCATAACTTCTCTTATTGTCCATGTGTCTCTGTTTAGTTTCAGTTTCCAGGATCTGTCCATTGCTGAGAGTGGGGTGTTGAAGTCTTTGTTTGAGGTTCAATGTGTGATTTGAGCTTTACTAAAGTTTCTTTAATGAATGTGGCTGCCCTTGCATTTGGAGCATAGATATTCAGAATTGAGATTTCATCTTGGTTGGTTTTACTTCTGATGAGTATGAAGTGCCCCTCCTTGTCTTTTTTGATAACTTTGTGTGGAAGTCAATTTTATTTGATATTAGAATAGCTACTCTAGCTTGTTTCCTCAGACCATTTTCTTGAAAATTGTTTTCCAGCCTTTTACTCTAAGGTAATGTCTGTCTTTTTCCCTGAGGTGGGTTTCCTGTAAGCAGCAAAATGTTGGGTCCTGTTTATGTAGCCAGTTTATTAGTCTATGTCTATTTATTGGGAAATTGAGTCCATTGATGTTAAGAGAAATTAAGCAAAAGTAATTGTTGCTTCCTGTTATTTTTGTTGTTAAAGTTGGGATCCTGTTCTTGTGTCTGTCTTCCTTTAGGTTTGTTGAAGGATTACTTTCTGGCTTTTTCTAGGGTGTAGTTTCTGTCCTTGTGTTGGTGTTTTTCCTTTATTATCCTTTGAAGGGATGATTCATGGAAAGATATTGTGTGAATTTGGTTTTATCATGGAATACTTTGATTTCTCCATCCATGGTAATTAAGAGTTTTGCAGGGTATAGTAGCCTAGGCAGGCATTTGTGTTCTCTTAGGGTCTGTATAACATCTATCCAGGAACCTTTGGTTTTCATAGTCTCCGGTGAGAAGTCTGGTGTAATTCTAATAGGTGTGCCTTTATATGTTACTTGACCTTTTGCCCTTACTGCTTTTAATATTCTATCTTTATTTAGTGCATTATTGTTTTGATTATAATGTGTCTGATTATTATGTGTTGTTCTGATTATTAAATCAGGAATTTCTTTTTTGGTCCAGTCTATTTGGGGTTCTGTAGGCTTCTTGTATGTTCATTGATATCTCTTTTTTTAGGCTTGGGAAGTTTTCTTCTATTATTTTGTTTTGGTTTTGGGTTTTTTTGTTTGTTTGTTTTTTGTTTTTTGTTTTTTGGTTTTTTGGTTTTTCGAGACAGGGTTTCTCTGTGTAGTCCTGGCTGTCCTGGAACTCACTTTGTAGACCAGGCTGGCCTCGAACTCAGAAATCCGCCTGCCTCTGCCTCCCGAGTGCTGGGATTAAAGGAGTGTGCCACCAAAGCCCGGCCTTCTATTATTTTGTTGAAGATATTTGCTGGCCCTTTAATTTGAAAATCTTCATTCTCATCTACCTCTATTATCTGTAGGTTTGGTCTTCTCATTGTGTCCTAGATTTCCTGGATGTTTTGAGTTAGGATCTTTTTGTATTTTGCATTTTCTTTGATTGTTGTGCCCATGTTCTCTATGGAATCTTCTGCACCTGAGATTCTCTCTTCCATCTTTTGTATTCTGTTGCTGATGCTTACATCTATTGTTCCTGATTTCTTTCCTATGTTTTTTATCTCCAGAATTGTCTCACTTTGGGTTTTCTGTATTGTTTCTACTTCCCTTTTTAGCTCTTAGATTGTTTTGTTCATTTCCATCACCTGTTTGGTTGTGTTTTCCTGTAATTATTTAAGGACTTCTACCTCTTTAGCTGTGTTCTCCTATATTTCTTTAAGTGAGTTATTAATGCCCTTCTTAAGGTCCTCTATCAACATCATGAGATATGTTTTTAAATCTGAGTCTTGCTTTTCTGGTGTGTTGGGGTATCCAGGGCTGGCTGAGGTGGGAGTGTTGGGTTCTGATGATGGTGAGTAGTCTTGGTTTCTGTTATTAAGATTCTTACGGTTGGCTTTTGCCATCTGGTAATCTCTGGAGTTGGTTGTTATAGTTGACTCTGGTTGAAGCTTGTTCTTCCTGTGATTCTGTTAGCCTCTGTCAGCAGTCCTGGGAGTCCAGCTCTCCTGAGTCTCAGTGGTCAGAGTAGTCTCTGAAGGCAAGCTCTCCTCTTTCAGGGAAGGTGCACAGAGGTGTGGTGTTCAGACCTGCCTCCTGGCTAAAGATGCAGGCCCAACAGTTGCCTCTGCAGTCTGCGTGCTCACCTGCACAGAGTGGTCTCTGAGAGACCGGGTACCCAAGATGGCTCCCTCACCTGCTCCTGCAGGCAGAGCCCTCCTGAGCAGACACCTCTCCTCTGTCAGCGAAGGTGCCCAGATGTTTAGTGTCTGAAATGGAGTCTATCCCAAAAGCTGTGTTGCTTGTGCCTGTCCTAGAAGCTGTGTCGCTTCTCCAGTCTGCTCACTCGCCCTTCGCAGTGTGTGAGCTGAACTGTGCATACTGGTATCTAAGGGATCTGGGACCCAAGATGGCTCTCTCACCTGCTCCTGCAGGCAAAGCCCTCACAGGTGGACCCTTCTCCTCTGGTGGGGAAGGTGCCCAGAAGTCTGGAGCCCGAAAAAGGGTCTGTCCCAGAAGCTGTGTTGCTTCTGCCTTAAAAAAATCAACATGTCTTATGCAACACACAGATGAACAACTAATTTCTAAAGCTATCTTTATCATATTTAAAATTCCCAGTGCTCTCTAACAACTAAGAAAATCATAGTTCATCAAGATCCCATCTGCAAGGCATGTGCTTATTTCATTCAGTGACTTCTGTCTCACCAGATGGATGTCATTATCTCAGAGTGAGGAGGGAAAACTGGACCTCAAGTGGCATTAATTATTTGTTCAAGGATTTTCTCTGATCCCACATTCTTCTTTGAGGCACTGTCTATAAGCATAAGATAAGGCCATTTTTGAAGACATAAGCATGGTACAGACTCAGACTCTGGCTAGAAAGTATTGAATGTATAGTGAGTGGGAGAAATTGAATTCTCCAGCAGATTGAAAAAGCTCCTTAAGAGGTAACTGAAGTCATACATGAGTTCAAAGGTCACTTCTTAATTTGGTCTCATTTTTAAGGTAAAATTCACTCTGCCCCAAAGAAAAAAGGTATTCATTCTTCCATCCTGCTTGAGAAGTTGTGAAAGCTTTAGACACTGGGAGACAAATAGGGGATGATGGGTGAAGGTAGGTCGGGCTCAATATCAGAGCTCATGGGTAATGAGGAACATTGCCTTAAATGCATGAGTATGTATAAAATTAAAATACTGTCATTTATAATGTATTTATCCCCCAAAAAGAATGAAATAAAAGTCAAGAGAAGAGCTGAGGTTGCAAAGGCTTTGCAAGTTGGGAAGAATTTAAAGCTTATCTCTGAGACTCATACTATATGTCATGTTTGATAAACAGGAACAGTTGAAGACAGAGGTTTACCTTCTAATTTAGGGTCAGAGGCAAAGTGGGATTGGTACTGGGTTTTGGAAAGGAGAGATGGATTCTCTGTCTTTACCAAATACTTGATGTGACCTTGGCCAGGCCATTTATTCTGTTTTGGGACTTTTTGTCACCACACAGGGGAGAAAGCCTGACACCTACTGAAGAAGTTGGGTCAAATGAAATGAGTGATACAGGTGTGATGGAAGCTGGAGTGTGGCCTTCACTTTCTCACCCAGGCAAGAGTGTTATTGACCTTACATTCTCATGAGTCTTTGTGACTGTTGCTTCCACCCTTTTCCCTCAACTCGATGTCTTCTCTCTGGACAGGTGGAGTAGACTTCTAAATGTTCTTCTGTCTACAAAATGAGAACATAGGGGTGTGGATTCTTTCTGTGTCTTCCAATTTTCTTGCAAAATGAAACCCACATTTCTTTTTTTTCTCTCATTTTTTATTAGATATTTTCTTAATTTACATTTCAAATGCTATCCCGAAAGTTTCCCCCCTCCCCCCCGCCCTGTTCCCCTGCCCACCCACTCCCACTTCTTGGCCCTGGCATTCCCCTGTAGATGCTCCAACTGGTAAAAAGGACACATGTTCCACTATGTTCATAGCAGCCTTATTTATAATAGCCAGAAGCTGGAAAGAACCCAGATGTCCCTCAACAGAGGAATGGATACAGAAAATGTGGTACATTTACACAATGGAGTACTATTCTGCTATTAAAAAATGAATTTATGAAATTCTTGGGCAAATGGATGTATCTGGAGGANCATGTTCCACTATGTTCATAGCAGCCTTATTTATAATAGCCAGAAGCTGGAAAGAACCCAGATGTCCCTCAACAGAGGAATGGATACAGAAAATGTGGTACATTTACACAATGGAGTACTATTCTGCTATTAAAAAATGAATTTATGAAATTCTTGGGCAAATGGATGTATCTGGAGGATATAATCCTTAGTGAGGTAATCCAATCACAAAAGAAGTCATTGGGGGCTGGTGAGATGGCTCAGCGGGTTAGAGCACCAGACTGCTCTTCCGAAGGTGATGAATTCAAATCCCAGCAACCACATGGTGGCTTACAACCACCCGTAACAAGATCTAACGCCCTCCTCTGGTGCGTCTGAAGTCAGCTACAGCGTACTTATGAAGAATAATAAGAAATGAATCCTTGGACCGGAGAGACCAACCGGAGCAAGCCAGGCTGTCCGGAGCGAGTGGAGCCGAACGGGGATGGCCGGAGCAAGCGGGGATGCCGGAGCTAGCAGGGCCGGACGGGGATGGCCGGAACGAGCGGGGCCAAACCGGAGCAAGTGGAGCCGATCGGAGCGAGCGGGGCTGGCTGGAACAAGCGGGGGCCGTACTGGGGGTGGCTGGGAGCGAGTGGGGCTGGCCTGAGCGAGCGGGGTCGAGAAGAGCGAGCGGGGTTGACCGGAACAAGGGAAAAAAAAAAGAAGTCATTGGATATGCGCTCACTGATAAATAAATATTAGCCCAGAACCTTAGAATACCCAAGATATAATTTGCGAAACCCACATTTCTTTGTGTAGGTATGCAGGTTCTTCCCAAAGTGACTTTTTTTGTTTTTCAACTGTCATCTTTCTCTAAATTTTACCCTTACTCAAGTCTCTACTGTTAGGGAATTACTTGCTTTAAGGAAGTACCATGTTCTCTGTTCTCTATAAAGTACCTTTTTATCCCTTTCTGAATTTACCTTACAACCTCCTTTCCTTTGTTCAGAGTCTTAACCTTGGCTACATGAAATAGGATAGGAGTTTTACTTAATAAGATCATCATGAAATTCAAATAACCCAATTCATACAGTGTTTAACATGGTGTCAGATGGATAGTAAGTTCTCAGTAAATGTTTAGACTGCTACTACTTTACTACTAAGATCACTTTTTGTATAGCTCAAAGAAAGCAGAGCTCAGCTTGTGGGAGGAGGGATTTGAGTCGTTTCCCTTGAGGAGATATGTAATAATCTTTCTAGAAGCCAAAGCAAGGGAGATGAAAATATTTGCATTAGCAAAGACCATTTCAGTCTACAAATTTTTTTTTCAGGAATCCTTTTAACATTTCCTACAAGTAAGGTCCATATTTTGCATGGATTTAACTTTTATACACAAACCTTCCCCATCACAAACAAATGAATTATGGTAAGCTTGTGAGTCCCTACCCAAAGCCTTCTCCTCTTTTCTCCTTGTTAGTGCAATGCCACAGCAGGGAAGCCCCAGGGAATAGATCAAGGGAGCAAGTATGGGAGGAAGAGATAAGACATGAAAACAGGAAGCCAGAAGGAGACTGCAATTCAACATTCCCACTCTCAGGTGACTTAAGGTCCTTTCACTGAACTTTACCTCATAAATTTCAACAATCTTCCAACATGACAATGAACCATGTCTTCAACCTCTGAGTTTCTGGGGCTTGGGAAGAGGACAGCACATCTAAACCATACCAAAATCATAGCTATCAAAATTTACCCACCTATGATACAGAAGACTACAGATATCAGGGTATGGACTATGGAGCCACATCCAGATTTCTTTCTTTCTTTCTTTCTTTCTTTCTTTCTTTCTTTCTTTCTTTCTTTCTTTCTTTCTTTCTAAGCTTTTAAAGACTTGATTTGTTTATTTTTTTCTTATTTATTTATTATTAGAGAATTTCTTCATTTACATTATCATTTGAGAAAACAGAAAGAAGAAACAAATCCCTATTTACTTAAAGTTCTTATCTGCTGGGTTTTCTCATTTTCATGCTTAAAAGCAACATAATAGATATTTGAAAGGCAGAGTCAGTGTGCTTCTTAAAATTCATGTCCTCCTCCCCAGATCTTATGCCTTTAAAAGTGTGAACACTAAGGTAATGTGGTATGCACAGTGAGATGAATGTCATCAGCTAATAACCAACTTGTTTTACAAGTCTCAGTTCTGATTTTGTGTCCACTGGTGTACTAACTCCCTGTTTTCAAAAAAAAATGTTTCTTTTACTGTGTATAGTCAATATTCACAGTATTGTTATGAGATTTTTATACAAGCATATCTTGTATGTTGAGTGTACCCCTTGCATCATGTTACCAGCTAAATGCTTTCTCCTGCATCTTGCCAGTTAGTGCTCTTTGTATCCCTAGACATGTTTGTCAAATGTCATATATACATGTGTGTGTGTGTGTATATATATATATATATATATATATATATATATATATATATATGTAATGTAAGATCTAGAAATGAGGGAAAGTATACATTTGTCTTTCTGAGTCTGTCTTCTTTATCTTAATAAAATTATCTCTGGTTGCATTTATTGTCCTCCTAGAAAGCTGAATTCTTACAACTGAATCATGAGGAGGATCTGAAGCTAACATGACAGTTGTTATAAATCATACTAGTAGCCAGAAGAGGTGATTGGAATTCAGAAACATTCCAGATTTCCAGATGTGCTGAGAGCTGTTTTAGATGCTGGGGCAGATCAATACAATCAATTGATTTCCATCATCAAGGAATTCAACATCCAGTGAGAAGAAGAGAAATTAGGCAACATACAACTTATGGTGGGTTGGGAAGGGTTTTGGAAACAAGGGCAAGGCAAGCAGTATTCTCCCCAACATNCACACACACACACACACACACTCACACACACATACTTACACAAATACACAGACACTCAAACATATACATATACATTCACACAGACACACAGACACACTCATACATACAGACACTCTCTCACACCCACACACACAAATACACAGATAGACTCACACATACATACACATACACTCACACAGTCATACTCTCACACAAACACATATAGGAACACACATATACAAAGGCACACACACACACACACACACACACACACACACACACACACACACATATTGTATCCTTCTCTCATTCTCCTTTTCCTCCCCCTTCTCTCCCTTTTCTTCTTCTCCTCCTCATTTTTCTTTTTCTCCTTGTTCTTTCAGGTTTTGCTTTGGAAAGAAAAAAAAACAAAAACCAGAGAAGAGCCTTTGAGAATAATTCAACATTTACTAAGTACATGCCGTGTCTCAAATTTGATGTTAAATAGCTGTTACAGTCTCTGTTTCACACATGATAGATATGGAGGATCAGAGAAGTAATAAAACAGAATCTTCTTCTCCATGGTGAAACTAAGACTTTTAACCATTTTATTCCAGTGCCTGAATTTTTAACCACTCTGACTTTTGAATAGGTGATATTTTATTTTATTTTTTTATTTCTGCTGTGTGTTTGATTCCATTGATAAAGGATATGTATGTATGGGAAGAAGGTTACAATTCAATAGTATAGAGTATATGAACAGTGTTCTAGTTTCATTTCTAATGCTGTGATTAAATAATCTTGAAAAAAGTAACTTAGTGGAGGAAGGGTTTATTTGCCTTATAATTCCAGCTTATGCTCCATGATTATGGGGGAGTCAAGGCAGGAACTTCAAACAGCTAAACAAATCATATCCATAGTCAAGGGCAGAGAGAAATTACTATGTACCTGCATGCCATGGTTGCCTCCATTCACCTTGATTTCTCTGCTTTTATACAGGTTAGGATCCCATGTCTACTGAGTGGTGCTGCCCAAGTTGGACTAAGTCTTCTTACATCAATTAACCTAGTAAAAATCGAATAGACATTCCCACAGACTCATCCAATATAGACAATATTTCACTGAAGTTCTCACATGATGTTAGGTTGAGTCACATTTACAATTAAAGCTAACAATTAGAAACTCCTGAAGAATAGGTATCAGGTTCAGACAGAAAACTGTTATACTCTATTCCTTTGTCATTTATAGAGTGAGGTTGACTGGAAGATCCTCTTATTAAAAATAGCTTCAGAAGTCACCTAGATCAGGGAACAACAGACTATGCTGATGGGCCAGTCAATCTGCTGCTTGCTTTAACAAATAGAATTTTGTTTGAACATTATTTCATGTTACAGAAGCTGAGAGAATTGCTTTGGAGAGAGAGACTATGATCATCACACCATATATATATATATATATATATATATATATATATATATATATATTGATGATTCTATTTCCAGTATGAGTTTTCTGATTAAGAGTAGGTGATACGAGTAAGATAACCCAATCACAAAAGAAATCACATGATATACACTCACTGATAAGTGTATATTAGCCCAGAAACAGAATACCCAGGATACAATTTGCAAAACAAATGAAACTCAAGAAGGAAGACCAAAATGTGGATACTTCATTCCTCTTTAGAATGGGGAACAAAATACCCATGGAGGGAGTTACAGAGATAAAGTTTGGAGCTGAGACCGAAGGAAGGACCATCCAGAAACTGCCCCACCCAGGGATCCATCCCATAAACAGCCACCAAACCCAGACTCTATTGCATATGCCAGCACGATTTTGCTGACAGGACTCTGTTATAGCTATCTCTTGTAAGGCTATGTCAGTGCCTGGAAAATACAGAAGTGGATCCTCACAGTTATCTATTGGATGGAACACAGGGCCCCAGTGGAGGAGCTAGAGAAAGTACCCAAGGAGCTGAAGGGGTTTGCAATTCTATAGGAGGAACAACAATATGAACTAACCAGTACCCCCAGAGCTCATGTCACTAGCTGCATATGTAGCAGAAGATGGCCTAGTCAGCCATCATTGAGAGGAGAGGCCCTTGGTCTTATGAAGATTATATGCCACAGTACAGGGGAAGCCAGGGCCAGGAAGCAGGAGTGGGTGGGTTGAGGAGCAGGGTAGGGGGAGGGTATAGGGAACTTTCAGGATACATTTAAAATGTAAATGAAGAAAATATCTAATAAAAACAAAAACAAAAAACAGTAGGTGATATGATGTTCTAGATAGCTTTACAACTTGCTTTGCACACACATAGTTTGGCTTAGGTTTCCCCATGTCTTAAAATGAGTGAATGACAGTCTCCTACTCTACCAAATTACAGGGTATGTACTTACTATGAGATCTCATACATTGTCTAAGATTAGAGAAAGTCTTTCAGATGTTTCATGTTCTTTCCATTTATGCAAATCCTCACATGCCTTTGGAAGGAACATAGAGAAATGAATGATGTATCACATTCCTTACATTTAGAGTGTTTTTCTTTAGTGTAGTTTCTCATATGTCTTGGGAAAAAATGAAGAACTGAAGTTTTTTCCATACTCCAGATATTCAAAGGTGTTCTCTTGTATATATATTAAGAAATGCCAAAATGCCTTCAAACTAATTGGACTTTCTCTTAGTGTGTGCTCTTATGTGGAAATGGAAGGCTGAAAAGAAAATTACAAGTTTCCCATATTTCTTTTGCTCATACAGTTTCTCTCTCCTATTAAATCTAAGGTTATTTTTTCTTGTTTGTTTATTTTGTTTCTGTACTGATAATTGAACCTAGAGTCCCATACACACAAAGCAAGCACACTACCATTGAGCTACATCCTCAGGGCCCTCTATCAATTTTTATTTATGCAATGGGGGATGATTAAAAGCTAGAAATCTTCTTTCATTCCTTCATTCATTATATTTTTCTAATATGCTCCCTCATAGTACATTAAAGGATGAAGGACGTATGAAGGACTCCCCAAACTTTTTATATCATAGGGTTTCTGTATGTTTTGATTTTTTTCATGTCTACTCAGGGGTAGAGTTGTAGAGCTTTCACTTGTAGCAAACATTTAAAGAGTTTCTCTTCAGTGTTTTCTCAAATATATTTAAGGAAGACAGGCAACTGTAAGCTTTCCAACATTCCTTCCATTTATAGAATTTCCTGTCAATATGTTTTCTCACACATTAAAGTGGGTTTTGAAGATGCAATAAAGGCCTTTCCACACTTTTCATTAACATATGTTGTCTCTATAGTGTGAGTTCTTGTGTATTCTAAAGTCATAGAGAGAAGACATAGACTAATAGAATGGCTACACAGACAGGACCCAACATTTAGCTGCTTACAGGAAACCCACCTCAGGGAAAAAGACAGACACTACCTCAGAGTAAAAGACTGGAAAACAATTTCCCAAGAAAATGTTCCAAAGAAACAAGCTGAAGTAGCCATTCTAGTAAGAATAAAATTGACTTCTTAACCGAAAGTTATCAAAAAAGACAAGCAGGGGTACTTCATACTCATCAAATGTAAAAATCTACCAAGATGAACTCTCAATTCTGAATATCTATGCTCCAAATGCAAGGGCAGCCACATTCATTAAAGAAACCTTAGTAAAGCTCAAAGTACACATTGTACCTCACACAATAATAGTGGGAGACTTCAACACCCGACTCTCATCAATGGACAGATCCTGGAAATTAAAACTAAACAGAGACACAGTGAAACTAAAGAAGTTATGAAATAAATGGATTTAACTGGTATCTATAGAAAATGTTACCCTAAACCAAAAGGATATACCTCCTTCTCATCACCTCATGGTACCTTTTTAAAATTGACCATATAATTGTTCACAAAATAGGGCTCAACAAATACAAAAATACTGAAATTATCCCATGCATCCTATCACATCACCACAGACTAAGGCTGATCTTCAATAACAACATAAATAATAGAATGCACACATGCACGTGGAAGCTGAACAACACTCTACACAATGATAACTTGATCAGGGAAGAAGTAAAGAAAAAAATTAAAGCCTTTTTAGAATTAAATGGAAATGAAGCCACAACATCTCCAAACTTATGGGACACAATTAATGCAGTCTAAAGAGGAAAACTCATAGCTCTGAGTGCCTCCAAAAATGAAACTGGAGAAAGTATACACTAGCAGATTGACAGCACATCTAAAAGCTCTAGAACAAAAGGATGCAAATTCACCCAAGAGGAGTAGACTGCAGGTGATAATGAAACTCAGGGCTAAAATCAACCAATAGAAACAAAAGAACTGTTTTAAAAATCAACCAAACCAGGAGCTGGTACTTTGAGAAAATCAACAAGATAGATAAACCCTTAGTCAGCCTAACTAGAGGGCACAGGGACAGTATCCTAATTAACAAAATCAGAAATGAAACAGGAGATATAACAACAGAACACAAGGAAATCCAGAAAAAAAATCATCAGATCCTACTACAAAAACCTATACTCAACCCAACTGGAAAACATGGTTGAAATGGACAATTTTCTAGAAAGATACAGGTTAACCAAAGTTAAATCAGGTTCAGATTAACAATCTAAACAATTCTATATCCTCTAAAGAAATATAAACAGTCATTAATAGTCTCCTAATCAAAAGAAGTCCAGGACCAGCTGGGTTCAGTGCAGAGCTCTATCAGACGTAATACACTATATAAACAAACTCAAAGATAAAAACCACATGATCATCTCCTTAGATGCTGAGAAAGCATATGACAAAATCCAACACCCATTCATGATAAAGGTCTTGGAAAGATCAGGAATTCAAGGCCCTTACCTAAATATGATATAAACAATCTACAGCAAACCAGTGGCCAACATCAAACTAAATGGAGAGAAACTGGAAGCAATCCCACTAAAATCAGGGACCAGACAAGGCTGCCCACTTTCTCCCTACCTATTCAATATAGTACTTGAAGTCCTAGCCAGAGCAATTCGACAACAAAAGGAGGTCAAGGGGATAAAAGTTGGAAAGGAAGAACTCAAATTATCACTATTTGCAGATGATATGATAGTATATATAAGTGACCCCAAAAACTCCACCAGAGAACTCCTAAACCTGATAAACAGCTTTAGTGCAGTAGCTGGATATAGAATTAACTCAAGCAAATCCATGGCCTTTCTCTATACAAAGGATGAACTGGCTGAGAAAGAGATCAGGGAAACATCACCCTTCACAATAGTCACTAACAATATAAAATATCTTGGAGTGACTCTTACGAAGGAANTCAAAACAACCCTGAGATTCCACCTCACACCAGTAAGAATGGCTAAGATCAAAAATTCAGGTGACAACAGATGCTGGCGTGGATGTGGAGAAAGGGGAACACTCCTCCATTGTTGGTGGGAATGCAAGCTGGTTCAACCACTCTGGAAATCAGTCTGGCGGTACCTCAGAAAATTGGACATAGTACTACCGGAAGATCCTGCAATACCTCTACTGGGTATATATCTAGAAGATATTCCATCTGGTAACAAGGACACATGTTCCACTATGTCCATAGCAGCCTTATTCATAATAGCCAGAAACTGGAAAGAACCCAGATGTCCCTCAACAGAGGAATGGATAAAAAAAAAATTGGTATATTTACGCAATGGAGTACTACTCAGCTATTAAAAACAATAAATATATGAAATTCCTAGGCAAATGGATGGATCTGGAGCCCATCATCCTGAGTGAAGTAACCCATTCACAAAAGAACTCACATAACATGTACTCACTGATATGTGGATCTTAACCCAGAAACCTATACTACCCAAGATACAATTTACTAAACACATGATACTCAAGAAGAAGGAAGATCAAAATGTGGACACGTCACCCCTTCCTAGAATTAAGAACAAAGCACACATTGAAAGAGTTAAAGAGATCATGTGTGAAGCTGATTTTAAAGGATGGACCCAATGACTGAGGCTGCCAGGGATCCATCCCACAATCAGCCACCAAACATAGACACTATAGCATATGCCAGCAAGATGGTGCTGAAAGGGCCCGGATATTGCTGTCTCAAGGGAAAATATACCAATGCCTGGCAAACATGGAGGTGGAAGCTCACGGTCAGCTATTACATGGATCACAGGATTCCCAAGGAAGAAGGAGCTAGAGAAAGTACCCAAGGAGCTGAAGGGGTCTTCAACCCTCTAGGTGGAAGAATAACCATGAAGTAACTAGTACCCCCTGTGCTCATGTCTCTAGCTGCATATATAGAAGAGGATGGCCTATCTGGCCATCAGTGGGAAGAGAGGCCCCTTGGTCATGCAGACTTTATATGCCCCAATACAGGGGAACGCCGGGGCCAAGGGGTGGGAGCGGGTGGGTAGGGGAGCAGGGCCGGGAGGGGGGAGGATACAGGGAACTTTCTGGATAACACTTGAAATGTAAATGAAGAAAATATCTAATAAAAGTTGAAAAAAATATAATCAAACAAACAAATAACCTAACATCCCAGTATAAACATTTTCTTGCCAATTTACAAGCCCATACTGTGTCAAGCTGTTGAAAATACCACCAGGACAGTGCTATCTAAATATACATTTGATAAAGTCTTAACTGTTCAAAAGAAAAAAAAGACACTGTACAGTTTTTTTTTAAATATTAAACAGCCTTACATCTGAAAAAAAATTCTCCAAAATCCCAAAACACATCAAAACAGTAATATGTCATAATCAAGTAGGCTTCATTCCAGGGATGCAGGGATGGTTCAATATACGGAAATCTGTCAACATAATCCACTAAATAAACAAACTCAAAGAAAAAAACCACTTTATTCCTTCCTATTCAATATAGTACCTGAAGTCCTAGGCAGAGGAATTAGAGAACAAAAAGAGATAAGAGGGATACAAATGGGAAAGGAAGAAGTCAAAATATCACTATTTGCAGATGATATGATAGTATATATAAGTGACCCCAAACAATTCCACCAGAGATTTTCTAAACTTGGTAAACTACTTCAGTGAAGTAGCAGGATATAAAATTAATTCAACCAAATCAGTGGCCTTTCTCTACACAAAGGATAAACAGGCTGAGAAGGAAATTTGGGAAACAATACCCTTCACAATAGTCACAAATAATATAAAATACATTGGTATGATTCTTACTACACAAAGGATAAACGGGCTGAGAAAGAAATTAGGGTAGCAACACCTTTCACAATAGTCACAAATAATATAAAATAACTTGGTGTGACTCTAACTAAGGAAGTGAAAGATCTGTATGACAAGAACTTCAAGTCCCTGAAGAAAGAAATAGAAGATCTCAGAAGATGAAAAAATCTCCCATGCTCATGGATTGGCAGGATTAATATAGTCAAAATGGCTATCCTGCCTAAAGCAATCTACAGATTCAATGCATTCCCCATCAAAATTCCAACTCAATATTTCACAGAGATAGAAAGGGCAATTTGCAAATTCATTTGAAATAATAAACAACCTAGGATAGCAAAAAATATTCTCAACAATAAAAGAACCTCTGGGGGAATCACCATGCCTGACATTAAGCTGTACTACTGAGCTATTGTAATAAAAACTGCATAGTACTGGTACAGCGACAGACATGTAGATCAATGGAATAGAATTGAAGACTTAGAAATGAATCAACACAACTATGGTCACTTGATGTTTGACAAAATAGCTAAAACCATCCAGTGGAAAAAGGACAGCATTTTTAACAAATGGTGCTGGCACAACTAGCAGTTATCATGTAGAAGAATGCGAATTGATCCATTCTTATCTCCTTGTGGATCAAAGACCTCCATATAAAACCAGAGACACTAAAATTTATAGAGGAGAAAGTGGGGAAAAGCCTCAAAGATATGGGCACAGTGGAAAAATTCCTAAACAGAGCAGCAATGGCTTGTGTTGTAAGATCAAAAATTTACAAATGGGTCCTCACAAAATTGCAAAGCTTCTGTAAGGCAAAAGACACTGTCAACAACACAAAAAGGCCACCAATAGATTGGGAAAGGATTTTTACCAATCCTAAATCTGATAGGGGACTAATATCCAACATCTACAAAGAGCTCAAGTTGCTGGACCCCAGAAAAACGAATAACCACATTAAAAATGGGGTACAAAGCTAAACAGAGAATTCTCAACTGAGGAATTCTGAATCGCTGAGAAGCACCTGAAAAAATGTTCAACATCCTTAATCATCAGGGAAATGCAAATCAAAACAGCACTGAGATTCTACCTCACACCAGTCAGAATGGCTAAGATCTAAAATTCAGGTGACAGCAGATGCTGGCAAGGATTTGGAGAAAGAGGCACACTCCTCTAGTGCTGGTGGGTTTTCAAGGTTGTACATCCACTCTGGAAGTCAGTCTGGCAGTTCCTCAGAAAATTGGACATAGTGCTACGGGAGGATCCAGCAATACTTCTCCTGGGCATATACCCAGAAGATGTTCCAACTGGTAATTAGGACACATGCTCCACTATGTTCATAGCAGCCTTATTTATAATAGCCAGAAGCTGGAAAGAACCCAGACATCCCTCAACAGAGGAATGAATACAGAAAACATGGTACATTTACACAATGGAGTACTATTCTGCTATTAAAAACAATGAATTTATGAAATTCTTGGGCAAATGGATATATCTGAAGGATGTAATCTTTAGTGAGATAATCCAATCACAAAAGAAGTCATTAGATATGCACTCACTGATAAGTGGATATTAGCCCAGAAACTTAGAATACCCAGGATACAATTTGCAAACACAAGAAAATCATGAAGGAAGACCAGCGTGTGGATACTTCATTCCTCCTTTGAATAGGAAACAAAATATCCATGAAACGAGTTACAGAGACAAAGTTTGGAGCTAAGACAAAAGGATGGACTATCCAGAGACTACCCTGGGATCCATCCCATAATCAGTCACCAAACTCAGACACTATTGCATAGGACAACAAGAGTTTGTTGAAGAGACCCTGATATAGCTGTCTCGTATGAGGCTATGCCAGTGCCTGGCAAATACAGAAATGGATGCTCACAGTCATCTATAGGATGGAAAACAGGGCTTCCAATGGAGAAGCTAGAGAAAGTAACACAGGAGCTGAAAGGCTCTGCAACCCTATAAGAAGAACAACAATATGAACTCACCAGAACCCCCAGAGCTCGTGTCTCTAGCTGCATATGTAGCAGAAGATGGCCTAGTTGGCCATCATTGGGAAGAGAAGCTCCTTGATATTGCAAACGTAATATACCCCAATACAGGGGAACACCAGGGCCAAGAAGTGGGAGTGGGTGGGCAGGGGAGCAGGGTGGTGGGAGGGTAGAGGGAACTTTCGGAATAGCATTTGAAATGTAAATTAAGAAAATATGTAATAAAAAAATTGGAAAAAAAAAAGAGAGAAAAAAGAAGGAGTTACAGCAACAAAGGTTGGAGCATAGACTGAAGAAACGACCATCCAGAGACTGCCACACTGGGAGATCCATTCCATAAACAACCACCAATCTCAGACACTATGCAGATGCCAACAATTGCCTGTTGACAGAAGCCTGATATAGCTGTCTCCTGTTAGGCTCTGCCAGTGCCTGGCAAATACAAAAGTGGATGCTTACAGTCATCCATTAGACAGAGCACAAGGTCCCCAATGAAGGAGCTAGAGAAATTACCCAGGGATCTAAAGGGGTCTGAAGTCCCATAGAAGGAACATCAATTTGATCTAACCAGTACCCTTAGACCTCCTTGGAACTATACCACCAATCAAAGAAAATACATGGTGCAACTTGTGTCTCTAGCAGTATATGTAGCAGAGGATGGCCTAGTTTGTCATCAATGGGAGGAGAGTCCCTTAGTCCTATGAAGGTTCTATGCCCCAGTTTAGGGGAATGCCATGCCCAGGAATGGCAGTGGATGGGTTGGGGAGAAGGCAGAGGGGGGAAGAGATAGGGGATTTTCAGAGGGAAAACAAGGAATGGGGATAATATTTGAAATGTAAATACAAATATGTAATAAAAATTAAAAAAAAAAACAGTAGAAGTAAAACTTCAAGCCAAGGAGGATAACTCCATCCCAGAAAACACAGGAAATAAATAATTCCATACCATCAAAAATAGGGATGCACAGTAAAACCACCAACATCAAAATAATAGGAGATAATAATCACTGGTCATTAATATCTCTCAATATTAATGGGCTCAACTCTACAGTAAAAAGACATAGGCTAACAGAATGGATGAGAAAACAGCATCCATCATTCTGTTGCAATTAAGAAACAAAATTCAGCAATATAGATCAACATTATAGCAGAGTAAAGGGCTGGAAAAACATTTTCCAAGCAAATGGACACAAGAAACCAGCTGGAGTAAACATTGTAATATCTAATAAAACAGATTTTTCAACCAAAATTAATCAAAAGATACAGGGAAGGACACTTCATACTTATCAATGAAAAATCTATCATGATGATATTTCAATCATGAACATCTGTGCTCCAAACACCAGGGCACACACATTTGTAACAAAAAAAAAATTACTAAAGTTTAAATAGTACATTGATCCCCACTCACTAATAGTGGGAGACTTCAATACTCCACTTTTACCAATTGACATGTCATCTAGACAAAAACTAAACAAAGAAATAATGAAACTAACAGACATCATGAATGAGGTGGACCAAACTGATATCTACAGAATCTTTTACACAAAGAGAAAACAATGTACCTTCTTATTGGCACCTCATACATCCTTCTCAAAATTTAGCATAAAGTTGGTCATGAAGCAAGCCTCAACAGATAAAAGAAAATTGAAATAATGCCTTGTATCTTATCAGTGTAGCCTGATGGATTAAAACAACAACAGAAACATCAGAAAGCCTACCCATTCATGGAAATTGAAAACTCTCTACTCAGTGGTCAGGGATGATATAAAGAAGTTCAAGACTTTTTAGAATTCAATGAAAATGAAGACACAACATATCCAAATTTATGGGACACTGTGAAAGCAGTGCTAAGAGGAAATTCACAATACTATGTGCCTCCATTAAGAAGTTGCAAAGTTCTCATACCATACCCACAATTTAAAAGTACACCTGAAAGCTCTAAACAAAACAAAACAAAACAAAACAAAACAAAACCAAAAACAAAAAACCCTGAGAACACAAAAGATGAGTAGAAGGCAAAAATGATCAAAATCAGTGCTGAAACTGATCAGTTAGGGAAAAAAAAATACAAATAAAGCACTTAAAGAAATGTCCAAAGTCCTTAGTTATGGAAATGCAAATCTAAACAACTCTGAGATTCCATTTTACACAAGACAGAATGGCTAAGACTAAAAATTCAAGTGATAGCACAGCATTCCTCCATTGTTGGTGGCAGCGTAAGCTTTTATAACCACTTTGGAAATCAATCTGGTGCTTTTTCAGACAACTGGGAATTGTTCTACCTCAAGGCCCAGCTAAATTATTCCTGGGCATATACCCAAAAGATGATCCCCATCTCAGAAAGACACTTGCTCAATTATATTCATAGCAGAAGGATGTACATGACAGGAGTCTAGCATGGCTGTCCTCTGAGAGGCTCTACCCAGCATGTGACTCAGACAGATGCAGATACCCACAGCCAAACAGTGGATGGAGCTTGGAGACTCTAATGGAAGAATAGGAGAAAGGATTATGGCCCAGAAGGGGATATTAACTCCACATGAAGACCAAGACTGTGAACTAACCTGGAGCCCTCCTCTCAGAGACTGAATCCCCAAGCAAAGATTACACACCAGCTGGACCTATGTCTCCCCACACATATGCATCATATGTGCAACTTGGTCTTCATGTGGGTCCTGAACAACTGGAATCTCAAAAGGCTCTCTGTGGGATATGTGTTTGTAGCTGGGCTGCCTTGTCTGCTCTCAGTGGGAGAGGATGGGCCTAACCTCACAGAGACTTGATGTGCCAGGGTAGGGGGAGACCCAGGGTGGGGGTACCTGCTCAGAGGAGAAGGGATGGGAGAGTGGGGGAAAGAATTGTGGGTAGGGGTGACTGGGAGGTGGCAGTGAGCGGGATGTAAAATAATAGTAATGAAAAACATTTGAAAAAAATAGACTATTGAAAAAAAATGTGCGAAGTCAAGTATTTTTCCAGTACCTTTAAGAATATTTTACTACTTTTCTCAGATAGAGTTACAGAGACTGATTCAGACAGTGATTTTAAACTTTGTGTCTATGAAGGATCCAAATAGAGATGCCACAAATGATAAAAGAATTGTTTCTCCAGTAACACGAATTTAAATGCAGCAACCCCCTGAAATTCTCGAATTTGTCTTCCTCATTATTGCATTCATGTGAAAGATTTAATTCAGAAAGACAATTTTAATCTAAAAGTAGTTTCAAAATGGTCAAGAATAGTAAAGATTAGACTTTCTGTTTAAGTGTAAGCTGCCACAAAATAAGACAGTATTTATGAAGTGTTTGCAGTCATTGGGAAGCAGATAGAACCATGATTTCTCAGGGAAGGTGAGCAAGGGTCTGAATTTCTCTTACAGAATCACTGTTATGGTTAGCTGCATGCTGGCATTGTTGAGGCATGTAGACAGGGGTTGATGTTTCAGGAAACCATTGTGGTAGCCCACTCTATTGGAAGAACTGTATGCCTTGGTTAGCAAATCTAGCTCAGAATACATGGCTAGGAGATCATATTCCCTAAGGGCAAACTTACTATTTTTTCAAATGACATCCTGTAAAACTACCTTCTAGATCCTTATCATCATGCTCAAAGATTAGAAAAGTTCAAAGCCCTCATCAGAGAAGCTTCTTTTTGCAGTGGGTGATACTTAATACACTCTCTTCATGTCAATGTGCAGAGATCAGGTGTCTGTGGAGTAT
Source organism: Mus minutoides (assembly GCA_902729485.2). Classification (NCBI taxonomy): domain Eukaryota; kingdom Metazoa; phylum Chordata; class Mammalia; order Rodentia; family Muridae; genus Mus; species Mus minutoides. The sequence continues at coordinate 3,474,457 of LR749499.1, read as the reverse complement.
TCTACCCCAAATGGTAGAGCAATATCACACCTTCCTACTTCTGAACACAGGGCAATAGGATTGTAAGAGCAAGGGGATTGGAACGACTGCTACAAAAACAGTGTCTTCTGGACACACAAAGATGTTACACTTACAAGAGCACACGAGCAAAGGTTTTCAAGCTAGTCAACATTCAAGCTTGAATGTTAGCAAAGCTCACAAAGTTCCATCCCAGCTGGGGAGCTATTGGCAGTTGATTGCTTTTGGAAAAGGTAGTGATTTTCTTTAGAGATGCACCTGATATATTGATTACACTTTAGAAGATTGCTTCACACCCATGTGAATTTGAGTAGCACTCATTGTGGACATAGAGCTGTTTAAAAAAAAAAAAAAGAACAAGATGTAAAAATTGAAAGCAGACATATGGGGATTATTGGGAAGGAATTGGAGCCAGGGGAGGGGGGTTGAATATGATCCCAATACATTGTATACATGTAGAAAAATGTCAAAGTATAAATGTTTGCTTTAAATAAAAAAAGAAAAGAGACCATCAAAATTTGAGTTGTGTAGCTAAAATAAAGCTCAGAAAAATTTATAACTTTATGAAACAGATCTGTTCTCATGTCCCCATTTTTCAGGAAAAACACAGGGATAACCATTTTATGTGATTTATGAAACTGGACATAGGCTAGAGTGAAAAACTAGAATTCTGGAACATTTTTTTTTTACTATATCTTTAAAGCTTTCTTTTGGACATTGTTCAGAGATTTCAGAGCCTTGTGACTAGTCACTGTTTTGAGTCCTTACTCCATTATAGACTCCTTGTTAGCATTCTGTCTAAACTCCACCGCACAGTTACCAGGTAGGCCTGGTCCACTATAAAAGGGGCTGCTTGCCTGCTCTTCTCTCTCTCTTCTTCCTCTCTTGCTTTTTCTTCTTTTGCTCTCTTGCTTCCTCTCTCTCCCCATTCCCTTTCCTCCTCTCTTCAAATGGTCATGGACAGCCTCTACATCTCTACTCTTTGCTTCTCACTGTCTTTCTCTACTTCTACTACCCTCTTAACTCCCTTCCCAAGCCCTGAATAAACTCTATACTTTTTTGTTTGTTTTTGTTTTTAAATATTAGATTTTTTTATTTACATTTCAAATTTAATCCCCTTTCCTTATTTCCCCTCCAAACTCCCCCATTACATCCCCCCCTTTCCCTGATCACTAACTTACCCAATTCCCTGTCCTGGCATTCCCCTACTCTGGGTCATGGAGCCTTCACAAGACCAAGGGCCTCTCCTCTCATTGATGTCCCACAAGGCCATCCTCTTCTACATATACAGCTGGATCCTTGAGTCCTTTCATGTGTACTCTTTGGTTGGTGGTTTAGTCCCAGGGAGCTCTGTGGGAGGCAGGGGGTACTGGTTTGTTCATATTGTTGTTCCTCCTATGGGACTGCAAACTCCTTCAGCAACATGGGTCCTTTCTCTAGCTCCTCCATTGGGGACCAGGTGCTCAATCCAATGATGACTGTGAGCACCCACTCCTGTATTAGTTAGGAACTGGCAGAGCCTGTCAGGAGACAGCTATATCAGGCCCCTGACAGCAAGCACTTGTTGGCATCCACAATAGTGTCTGGTTTGGTAACTGTATATGGGATGGATCCCAAGGTGGAACAGTCACTGGATGGCCTTTCCTTCAATTTCTGCTCCAAACTTTGGCTCTGTATCTCCTCTCATGGGTATTTTGATCCCCCTATTAAGAAGGACTGAAGTAACCCTATTAAAAATGGGGTTCAGAGCTAACCAAAGAATTCTCAAGTGAGGAATACCGAATGGCTGAGAAGAACTTAAAGGAATTATTCAACATCCTTACTCATCAGGGAAATGCAAATCAAAACAACCCTGAGATTCCCTGTCACACCAGTCAGAATGGCTAAGATCAAAAATTCAGGAGACAGCAGATGCTGGCAAGGATGTGGTGAAAGAGGAACACTCCTCCATTGTTGGTGGGATTGCAAGCTGGTACAACCACTCTGAAAATCAGTTTGGTGGTTCCTCAGAAAATTGGACATAGTAACCTGAGGACCCAGTCATACCATTCCTGGGCATATTACCAGACGATGCTCCAACATGTAATAAGGACACATGCTCCACTATGTTCATAGCAGCTTTATTTATAATAACCAGAAGCTGGAAAGAATCCAGGTATCCCTCAACAGAGGAATGGATATAGAAAATGTGGTACATTTATACAATGGAGCACTACTCAACGATTAAAAATGAATTCATGAAGTTCTTAGGCAAATAGGAAGTATCATCCTGAGAGAGGTAACCCAATCAAAAATGATCACACATAATATGCACTCACTGATAAGTGGATATTAGCCCAGAAGTTTGGAATACTCAAGATACAATTCTCAGAACATATGAAGCTCAGTAAACTCTATTCTATACTATATCATCATGTGACTGATCCCTCAGGGGGAAGGGATACCTCTGCATGGGCCCGCTGAGGCACCCTCCTCCCCCACACTCCCATAGAACATATCTTATACCTCTTTATCTTTTTATAAACACATCACTCCTTACCCTGAGAAGCTCTTTATAGTTATCCATAAGAAGCCAGGCATATTGTGGTATAAGCAGATGCTGAGAAAAAGGAGCAGGTCCACAGTATGGAAGAAGTCGCTGTCATGACCACAAAGAGTGTAGGAAACAAGAGAAAATAAATTATTTGTGGAGTTCATGTTCAAGAGACATGACTCCCACAGGACCTCTGATGTTATTTAGCTACTGCCTGCTAAAGTGTTCCAAGCAGTGTTGAATCCTGGATTTTTATTTGGTTGTTTGTGAATCTACAACCCTGTACAGCAGGCAGGGTATATGATTGTTCTTTTTGTGTAGCTCCAGCTGACTTGGGATTTGCTATGTAGATCAGGCTGACCCCCAGCTTATAATGAATCTCTTCCTCTTCCTCTTTAATTAATTAAATTCATTGCAGGCATTCACTACTATACACTACAGGACTAGAAAATTCTTACCCTCTATTACATGTTCTCTCGACTCTGAGGAAAGGAACAAACACAATTATGCTCTTCCTTTCTGGTCAACTAACTGGACTTTACTTGGTTTTAATCCCTTAGCAGTTCTCCATGATTCTTAACCCAAGAAAAACAAAACAAAACAAAACAAAACAAAACAAAACAAAACAAACCTCCTTTTATCACCTGCACTGTGCTTGTTAGAAGGCCAAGTTTCTATTCTCTTGTCAAAAAGAATTATCAAACAGAAACTCACTTTTTGGGACCTGCCAAAAAAGCCATAATCTCAATTAGAAAAACCCTGAAGTCTGTTGGGCTTACTGAGCAAGTGACACTGTGAGGACATGTAGTCTGCTGGCCATATGCTTATGCTGCTGCCTGCATGCCAACAGCTGCAAGTTAGTGTGTGTAGCATGGTCACTTACCTGTGGAGCTGGACATCCACAGATGGCAAATGTGTCCCATTAGGTAATATTCCAAGTCAAGGAATACCACAAATTCATACTATGAAACAAACCTCACACAAGAGATTTATTGGGGAGAACAGAATGGCAGCTATCTCTGAGCAGTAACAAATAGCAGAGGGCTTAGCAGAGGAGTGGAATTTTATGGGGTCTTTGAAGCATTGGTAGTGAATTAGTGTAAAAGTGCAGTGCAGCTGGAAGTATGGCTTCATCAACTTTGAAACTTTGGCCCCTACAGCTGAGTCAGAGGGGCCAGAATTGCAAGTCTTGGGGTTTTGGGGCACCCATTGACATATTACCTATATTATTATTTTTTTGTGTGTCTCCAGATATCTCATCAGGCATGGAAAAGGGCAAATTTAGCTTTTTTTTTCATTATTTTTCTTGAAGTTCTCTGATTCTCACACAGTGCTTTATTTACATGGTTGAATGCAGAAAAGCATCTGGCTTCTGAAGACAGGTGTTTTGGAGGTTTTTTTCAGTTCTATGACTCACTATCTATGTGCCCATGCAGTTTGTTAATATATATGCCTCAGTTTCCTCCTTTATGAAACAACCATAGTAATAGTCTTTATCTACAAGGTCACTGTGAGAATTCATGAGGCCATATATAGCTATTTTCAGTGCTATTGATTCGAAGACCATTTAGGGTACCAAAATCTACAGATGCTCAAATCCCTTACAGAGACATGCATAGCATCTCTATGTAGTTATTTATATCTTCCTGTATGTTTTAAATTTAAAATCATTTTTGGATTTCTCATAATACCTAATAACATGTGATTGCTATGTAAAATAGTTCTTTGTCTGAATTGTTTAAGGAATGAGGACAAGAAAAATATATGAACAGACTCAATTCAGATGCATTGCTTTTCTGAGTATTTCTTACTTGTGTTGTGTATCTTCAGATATGCAATTCTCTGTGTAGATATTCATTAACATCATTTTTTATAATCTTTCACTTGGGGGATATTGTTGAGTAGGATCAATAGCTCTCCACCCTCAAAACCCTGCTATATAAGTCACCAGTATTGGCCACAAATAATGAAAACTGAACTTAGTCTGAATTTGGTCAAAATGGAAGTTCAAGGGTAGTTTAACTTCTGGCATATCTTCCTTATGGTATCTAACCTTACATAATATGAAGTAAAAGCCTTGTGAACAGCAGTATAATCTTACCTGGGGTTTTGATAAGGAATTATGCAAGACTATTTTTTATATAAAAGTTGTGGGGAAAGCACTTCCAAATGTTGATGTCCATTTGAGAAGTTAAAAAATTCTTTTCTAATATTCTTTTATTCCTTTCTTCAGGCAAGCAACAAATATTTGCTAAGGAGAAAATATGGGATTCCCTGGAATATGCGATAACATTGGCATGACAAACAAAGCTCTAGCCTTACAGAGCATGGTTTATTTCTTGCTATAACAAAGTATCTGAGGTTAGTCTCAGATTTAAAGGTTGAAAGGTTACACTATTTCCTAATGTTTCCTAACCTAGGATTGTCTTTTATGGAGGAAAATCACAATAGATGGATATGCGGACTGTTGAGGCAGTCAAGGTCCATTTGTAAGGAGTTCTTTCCCAATCTGTATGTTTTTCTTCTTGCATTCTTTTCCAAGCATGTTCATAACAATAATTAGAAAACAGTGGAATATGTAGGCACTCACACTTAATATCTCTTATGAGCATTGCAATGTGATGTGTCCAGAATAACCCTAAAAGTCCTACTTCGACATTTCCGATTAAAACCAGTAATGGAACTGTGAACCTTTCTTTTGAGAAGTAAATTTATTAACAGAAATAAATAACAGGACACCATTAAAGAAACCCAGTAACAGAACTAACGATTGACTATATCCTCCGGAGTCGTATATAAGAGATCAGAACTCCTGTTCGTGACATACTCTTTCGTGGTTGATATAAGCCTGGGAGACAGCCAGTAATTAGTGGTTCTCCATGGTTCCAAGTTCCTGCCTTGGTGCCCATAGATGATGGACTGTATATAACCTGTAAGATGGAATAAACACTTTTTCAAGTTGCTTTCAGTCATGATGTCTGTCACAGAAACAGGAAAGCAAACTAGGATCAAAGACAACTTTGACAACCATATATATTTGTTCTTGTGTAACCAATGAGGATGCTGACCTATCCAGAACTTGACAAATCCTGTGCATCTTTGCCCTTATACTGAGAACACATTATTGGAACTCCTTATACCAGTGGGTAGAATCAAATCATGGAGTCACATAGAAGTAAGCATGAGAACATCTGGTCTATGACCTGCCTCATTCTAATCTTTTGTTCTGCATGTTGAAAACAATAGAACTTGTCTTTCAGGACAGATGTGACATGACTGATTTTTCATATGCAAATTCATGCATAGCCATGTGCAATTGGTATATTGCAATGACTGCTATAGCAACAACAATAATAAATAGCTTTCTCAGTGTTGAACTGAGTAGACTAGTCAATGAAGATGTTCATGTCTCCTTGTTGGTTATTCTATGAGATATCAATGATAGTTTGATACAGAGTGTCATCTGCTATGCAAAAAAGACAACAAAGAGCACTGGGAGAGATGCCAGATCTGAACTGCGGTGTTAGTCAGCTCTGCCACAGATTAATTTTATAACCCTAGGCAGATGGGCTGTGTCTTCAAAAATTTTGAAATTACAAACTCATACATAAAAGTGAATATTCAGAATCTTCTTTGCTGTGGGAGAGACAATAATCTGGGCACCACCCCATTTCTTTCATCATCAGTAATTGTGAAGACACATGTGGTCCTTTTCTATTTTATGTCGCACTCTCATTACACTCTTTCTCAATCTTCTCTTCTCTAGAAGTTTAATTTATTCCTTATAATCAAGATTCTTAATTCTTCAAACACTCCTTGAGAGGACGGATGAAATTTGTGAGTAGACAGTGCTATGCAGGCGGCTATGACTGCAATTTCCTTGTTTTAAAACAATTGCAGTGATTATGTCATTACGTGCTATAGATCTGCTGCTCACTCACTGCTGTTTTGTTGTTGCTTTTGGGTTGTTTTTTTTTTTTTTTTTTTTTTTTTACAATACACACAATGTCACCAGCCAAGTGCATTTTCTTTTCTTGCTCTATGTCTCATTGTTATGGTGGTAGCTCCTTTAAATTTTTATCTAGTTTGTTATAGATAGACAAACTAGGTAAGTCATACTTCAATTTTATCTGATATTAACTAAAAACCACTGTGTTTGTCTTGGAGGACAGGCTATCTGCTGTACCGATGCACCTAGAGGCATTTGCTGCCATGAGATGTAGGAGTTCCCAATATAGAGTATTTCTTTTATTGTTATTATGGCCATAAACCACACCCTTACTTTACAGTGAGTGTGTTTTAGCTGAAAATGGAATTTTGAACTACAGTGTTCTCCTGAACAATCTCCTCCCTGTGTACGGCCTGATGGCACATGGAAAATTCCACCACAGTACATTCTTTCATAAGGAAGGATGCTCAGGAACAACAGAAGAAGTGAGTGGTCAGTAACTGATTCATGGGAGAAGTAAATGCTAAAGGTACAATAGGTACTGGGGAGGCTAAGATGAATGGGAGGGACACAGAGGTTGAGGGAACATCATTACAAAGTTGTGCACATGGAGGATGACAGTGGACACTTCCCCAAGTCTTTCTTGACTTGGTAAATTGTCCTGTTGTACCCACCTCCTTTGCTTTTAGGTTTCCTATATCTTTCTTCTCAACTCACTTTATGTTAAGTCATGCTCTGCAGAAATTCTTACGTTTTTTACTTCTATGGCAATCATTCTTACTTAGCTGCTCTCCTACAAGCATGAGAATAGTTTAGTAACCAGGAACTCCACTTATCTTAGTCTGTACATACACCTTTCTAATAATTCTCTGGGCAGCCTGATTACAGGCATGGTTCTGGAAAAATGTCTGATAAGGCAAACTGTGAACTTTTAGTGAGAATAGGCTACTCATCACCATGTGTCTATGAATAATGAGCCATGCATATGATTAGAAGAAAATGCATTATGGGAAAGGACACATATAATGAGCTCATGTTCTGAGTGTTACAGCTCTGGTGGGAAAGGTTTTCCTAATACAAGTGCTGGTGCTCCAAAGGAAAAGGTATCCCGGCAGTTGGGATCCAAGATATACTACAAAGTCACACTGTACAACAAAGCTCATACAAGAGATTTACTGGGAAAGACATAAGAGATTGGCTGCCTCTACTCGGGACAGAAGCAGCAAAAATCTTAGCAGAAGGCATGATTTATATATGGTTTCTTGGGAGTGGAGTTTTCCAGGGTAGAGATTTCCAGTGTGGAGACTGGTGGGAATTCAAGTCCTAATCTAGGGCAAGCACAGGGATTGGTGAGATTTTGAATTTAGGAATTGGTGGGTTTTCAAGCTCATGGATTGATGCATTTTCAAAATCCAGAAGTGAGCTCAGACTTTTTTCTCTATACATTTAATTAAAATGTGTCAATAAAGATCCAGAACCTCTCAAACTATGAGCCCCAGTAAACAAACTTCCATTTTGTGAATCCCATAAAAGAACCCCAGGCCATAATGTAGGAAGTTTGAATGCACTATCATTCATGCAGTCGGCTGTCATTCTCAACAGTAGATTTCTCTTTATCTGTGCTTTTAACTTACTCTTAATGGGGATCAGCTACTTTTTCAATATGTGTAAGTCTTTATTTTATTTCCTTGAAGAAGAGTCCAAGAACCTAGGAAACTTTGACTAGATCCTGACCACCAGTAAAACTGATCTGGAGTTGTCTTATAACTATTCTGTTCTTTTTTTTTTTCATTTTTTTTATTAGATATTTTCTTAATTTACATTTCAAATGCTATCCTGAAAGTTCCTTCCCCCCTCCCACCGCCCTGTTCCCCTGCCCACCCACTCCCACTTCTTGGCCCTGGCGTTCCCCTGTATTGTTCTTATTCATGCATGCTTCCCCCTGATTCATGCTCATCATCCAGAGTGAACTTTTACATAAGTAATATGAATGCTCTATTACAAAGCCTTTCAAAGCCTCCCTGTAGTTCTCAACAGGAGTTCTAGCCTCTGTACCACTGCCTTTACTGGAACAATATCCACCCACCTGTCTTCATGACCCTCTTTCCCTCTTCTCCATATCTATGCGCAACTAGCAATAAGACTGAAATATTTTTTGGCTTCTACCTACCTAGATGTTCTTTTTGTCTTCATGTTGCTATCATGTGGAAAGTGTCAAGTCTTCAAAGACTGTGCTGCTCATTCTTTTTGAGGGATCTTGACACATGCCTTTTGGCCAATTCACACTGATCTTTTAGCTCATTTAATTATAATTTCCTTAGTCAGGTCTTGTTAATCCTTCAGTACTTAAAGATTTCTTCTCTTACACCCTATATTTTTCTTTATAGATCCTGTCACATTTTATAAATTAAAATCTACTTTTTTTTTGGCTTTCAATACACTCTAAGCTCCAAAAAAGCAAGATCTTGATTTTATTCCCATTTCCAAACTTAATGTCTGTCACAGTGGTTGGAAAATTGTATATACCCTTTTCCACTGAAATTTTTTTTCTGTCGTGGAGTTGGGGAGTAGGGTGAGGGCATACTCTTGGAGACGGGGTGGGTGGGGAGGACGTGTGGGATATGGAACAGTCAGAGGGTAGACTTGGAGGGGGATAAAGTCTGGACTGTAAAAAAAGATTAAATAATAATAATAGTCAAGACCAAAAAAATAATGGTGTGATTATGATGAGAGAGGAACTGACATGTTGGTGGGAAGTATGTACATATATGTTAGAACAGTTCAGGAAGGTTTGCATATTAGTGTTCCATTCATGCATAACTAATGTCTCAGCTAGGGTTTCTATTCCTGAGATAACGCACAATGACCAAAACAAACATGAAGAGGAAAAAGTTTTATTTCAATTTATACTTCTCTGGTCACATTCTGTCACTATGGGATGCCAGGGCAGGAACTTGAGGCAGGAACATGGACATAGGAACTGAAGCAGAGGCTAGGAGGAGTGCTATTTACTGGCTTTATCCTCCTGTATGACTCATTTGTTTTCTAATACACACCAGGATCATCTACCTAGGAGAAGTGCAACCTAGCTGGGCACTTCAAACATTCATCTCTGTTCAGGAACACAGGCTTGCCTACAGGTCCATCAGATGAAGGTGTTTTCTCAATTGAGTTTCCCTTTATCTGTGACTTCAACTTGTGTCAAATTGATAAAAAGCTACCCAGCATAAGCAGTTATCACCACCACTGCCAAACAAAACCAACCAATCCACCAACCAACCAACCAACCAAACAACCAAACATAGCAGCTTGAGACATATTTCCAGCTTTTGAGGGTTAGTGATTTAAGCACAGCTTAGAGAAATTTGTTTCAGATCTTCATCACCAAGGGGTTGGCCATGCTGTGGTTCATCTGGAGCTTGGAGTTCTCTTCCTATTCATTTTGGTTATTGGCAGAAGTTCTATGTGGTGGAAGGCTACTGACTCTGCATCAAAAAACTTGTATCACAGTAGGTAGCTCAAGATGTCATTATTGGCTTATTTTATAGAGATTAGTAATATCATCTCTGGGCATCTTTTAATTTATTTATGTACTTACCACCAAATAATTTTTAACTGAAGTTTTAAATTTATTACTTATTAAACAGCACAAAGAGGTCTTGTGTGTGTTTGTGTGTGTGTGTGTTGCCACTTAGGTTTTCTCATATTCACCTAGCATTAACACCATATAGTAATTTATACTGGTTCACTTTTGCTTGGTTATAACCTATTTCCCAGGCTCAAGTGTTTGAATGCTGGGTTTCTGCATGGTGGTGCTAGTAAGCGATGATAGTGTCAAGGATATCATGAGGGTGCTCACTTCACTGATTGATCCACCAATGAATTTGAAGCTGAATGAACTACAAGAAAGGGAGGCATTGTTGAAGGATGTAGGTTCCCTTATATACCTGTGTCCTTGAAGAAAGTACTTTGTCCTCCTTCCACCTCCTTTCTGGCTGCAACGAACCTTGAAGTGAGCAACTTTCCTCACTAATGTCTTTCTGACATGACGCTTTGCCATACTTCAGGCTTGTAAATAATGGTGCCGGCTGAACATAGATTAAAACCACGAGCCCCAAATGAATCTTTTCTTTCTTAATTTGTTTATCTTGAATAGTTTGTTACACAGAACATGGACTAACACAATGTACTACATTAATCACAATCAACATACCATTGTCAGTAAATTATTAACTAATGGCTATGTATTATTCTGATGTCTGATGATTTAAAAAATGTATTTTTTTCCTTGATACCTTCACCTCTTTCAAGTTGAGCCACAGAATGCCACCTGAAATAGTTGTAATCTGCACTTATATCTAAATAAACTTTGCTTCCAAAATAAAGTACATCATAGGTTTTACAGGTGTGCCTTAACAGTCTTTTTAATTTTTTGTCCCTAGCCCTTATGATATTATAAATTTCATCCACTCTAAGCTTTAGTCACCTATGTTACTACTAACTACTCTCTATTCTGCCTTTTTCTGTGTGCATCCAAGGTTTTGTCTCACAGTTTTCTGTCCACCTAAAGGTTTGTATCATTTATTATAGAAAAGGTTTCTTAGTGATTTATCTCCTTTAGTTGTGTTTGAGAGTTCTTTACTTGGAAGGACACTTCTGCTGGATATTAATTTCAGGGTATTTTGTTGTTAAATTTGAACTAGTTTAAGAAATATCTATTTGTGTGTTTGTGTCTTTAAGTATTTAAAAATTAAACACTTGTATTATGAGTACATGGACATGTGGAGGCATACATGTGACACATCATACATGTGGAGGTCAGAGAACAACTTATGAAGTTTGTTTCTCTCCTTCTATCATGAGGATCCCAGGGATAAAACTCAGGTTGTTGAGCTTGGTGGTAGATTCTCCTACCTACTAAGCCGTCTCACCAGATGACATGTGTGTGTATCTTGTGAATTTATGTCCCGTGTGTGTGTGCATATATTTGTACAGAGTCCAGAAAGCACATCAGATCTTCTCTTCTACCACTTCTTGTCTATTCTTTTGAGGCAGGGTCTCTCTCTTAAACCAGGGCTTGTGTTTTCTTGGCTAGGGTATAAGGCAGAATACCTTAGTTATCCTCTTGCCTTTAGCACTCCCATCAGAGGTGTTCCCATGATATCTGCCTTGTTATGTAGGTGCTGGAATTTGAGTTCCAATCTTTATTTGCAGAAGTCATTTTTACTGATGAGATATTTTCTCAGCTTCTTGATATGAATTTCTATATTATTAAAAATGATTTTCTTTTATTCTTCATATATTTTTCCCTCACTGTTTTCTGTGTGCATGAATTTTATATAAACAGCATTTCCTGTGATCCCTATAATTTCCACCATTTCTTTTTCATAAATGAAGTGTATATTTCTTTTAGTGCCCACTGAAATTTTTCTTTGTCTTTTTTTGCAATTGAAATATACTATTTCTATATGCTTTTTTTGTTGTTTTATTTAGCCTTGTCGTTGTTCTTTGGATTTTTGTATCATTAAATCTAGAAAGTTCTCAGGAATTCTTATTTCAAATGTTTCTTCTGAGTTTTTTCTTTGTGTACTAGCCCAGTCATCCATCTGTTGCTCCATTTCATGTTGCCTCATGGTTCTCAGTCATTTAGTTTGTTTTGTCCTTTTCTCTTTGACTTCACTTTGAGGGATTTCTATTGACATAACTTCAACTTCCCTGATACTTGCTGTGACTCTGTTGTGTCTACTGAACCCTTGAGGTGTTCTTTGTTCCTTCATTTTGACTTTTAACTTTTATTTGATAGTGTCTTGAATCCTTGCTTACATTGCCATCTGTTTTTGAATGTCTTCTACTTCTTCCATCATACCACTTAATACATTTTAAGTTCTCCATCAGTTAAACCTGATACATAAGGCATGTTTCAGGATGGTTTAAAATATTGTTTTCTTCCTTCAGACCTTTTCTGTATCATCTTTGGGTTATCTTTCTTCATAAGGGCCAAATATATTACTGATTTGAATGGTAGGAGGTGGGGCAAATAATTCGGCAGTGTAAGCATGTATGTTCACCTGTTTACCCGTTAGGCTACATTTAATGTTCACTGACATAGGAAGTATCAGGCAATTCTAAATATTTGTTTCTGGAGCCTTTGCTTGTTGCTCTTCATGATTTTTGACTAAATATTCTTTGTCTAAGATATGCTTTGTCTGACAGCTCTTTCAGTGAACTCCTGTTACTTTACCAGAGACATATTGCTATGGAGGAAAGGTGCAAGAAAATGGAAGCCTTCTCTAACCTCCCAGTTAAACTTAGTCTTCCCCTTAGCTGGGGCTTGGAATTATAGAATTCAAAAGATTTTCATACCTACAAGTTCCACAACTGTGGGTTCAACATGTCATGAATTGAAAAATAATTGAAAACCAAATTTGCATCAGTACTGAACATGTACAGATTTTTTTCCTTGTCCTAATTCTTATCAAGACAATATAGAAATGGTTTACATAGGAATTATTCTATGAAAATACCACAATGTTTTAGTATATTTTACTAATTCTTCAAAATTTTTATACATGTATTCAAATTTATTCTGATCACAGTCATTTACTGTCTCATCAAATATACACCTCACCTTCCCAACCCCTCTAAGTGAGCTCTCAGGGGACTACTCATCTGAGGATACAGCCTCAAAGAATAAGGAACCAAGAAGACCTAGATCCTTTCTCCAGCTTTTTTGGGATATCAGAAACACAAAATCTCTGTATATGCAGTGTATATCTATGCACATGATGCTATTTCATACAAATGACATAAGTTTTTTGTGGATTCTGGAATCTGGAGCCTACTTCCCATGGACACCAAGGAATTGCATCTCCTGGGATGTTGCTTGCATGCTTTTGTTTTTCCTTTTGGGCTGGTCTCTAGAGTTGTTTATTTCCTTGAAGCTAAGATTCATGACAACTAATTTTCTTTCCCTTCAATGAGATAGTGGAAGGGTCTAAACATATGAGTGTATTAACAGATCTTGCATGACTCAATGGGCTATTAAAAAAACAAAGGACATAAAATTAGGAGGGGTTGGGAAGGTGAGGTGTATATTTGATGAGACAGTAAATGACTGTGATCAGAATAAATTTGAATACATGTATAAAATTTTTGAAGAATTAGTAAAATATACTAAAACGTTGTGGTATTTTCATAGAATTTGTGTACTATAGTACAAAGAACCTTACATATGATCTGGATTACTTATGGTTAAAAGTAATCCAGATCATATGTAAGAACTAGGACAATGGTGTTATTTGATTTTCTGGAGTCCAAATTCTTGAGTTATATATATATATAATATTAGCACCCTATTGTGTTTGGGATTGGTAAAGATCTTTACCCAATCTCTTGGTTGTTATTTTGTCTTATTGACAGTGTCCTTTGCCTTACAGAAGCTTTGCAATTTTATGAGGTCCCATTTGTCAATTCTTGATGTTACAGCACAAGCCATTGCTGTTCTGTTCAGGAATTTTTCCCTGTTGCCCATATCAGAGCTCCCTGGGAGTAAACCACCACTGAAAGTAAACACATGCAGAGACTAGTGGCTCTGGTTGCATATGTAGCTGAGTATGGCCTAGTCAGTCATCAATGGGAGGAGAGGCCTTTGGTCCTGTGATGGTTCTATGCCCCAGTATAGGGGAATGCCTGGGCTAGGAAGTGGGAGCAGGTGGGCTGGGGAACAGGGGAAGGGGGGAGAGGATAGGGGATTTTTGGAGGGGAAATTAGGAAAGAGCATAACATTTGAAATGTAAGTAACGAAAATATCTAATTAAAAAAAAGAAACTGGTTTCAATGAATGAGTTTGTTTTTTTTTTCTTCAGTTTTTTTTTTTTTTTTTTTTTTTTAGGAGTGCTATGTATTTTCAAGTATGTCTTGTCAAGGAAACCTTTCCTTAATTTTCTTTGCCTAAACCAAAAAGGTGGGAAAAATAAATCTTAAAACACCAAAATCCTACATCTTTTCTATTTTACTCTCAGGAAAGAGGTTGAAATAATTATAGACCACTTTCTTGTTGTAATTATATTAATGTCACTCTCTGCTTGGAGTGTCATTTTGCTGGACTTTTTTTTTTTTTTTATCAAAGATGTTTACATTTCTCTAACACATTTGGTACAAATGAAGCAGCTGTTCTGCAGGGAAATGGCACTGACAGTTGCCATGGGAACTGTGTGAAGTCACAGAAAGTAGATTATCTCATAATACATTACCCAGTGTCAGAAACAGGCAGCTGGACTAAGAACAAACTACCAATTAATGAGCGACAATTCAGGACCAGAGAATAGGAGCTATATAGAAGGCTGCCTCTGAAATGTCATGTTCAGGCTAATTTATTGGTTCCTTTGCTTGATGCAAACTAATTACTCTGATTGCATTCCATCCATATAAATCTTCTAAACCAGCTCTGACTTCTGCAGGAGAAAATCCAGAAAAGTACAATTGGACATGTGTGAGAAATACCTAAAATTACTCTACAAAATTCTCTCTGTTCAGTGAGATTGAAATGATTGACTTGATTTTACCTGCGAAATTCTTCAGCAGGAAATAAACTTCTTGATGAAGCATGACATGTTTGGGTGTGAATTCAGCCTTTGCATCTTAATAGTGATGTGGCTTTACAGGTATCAACTTCCTCATCTGAAAAATGGGCATGTTAACAGCATTTCTCAGTACTAGGTCCCTAGTGGTGATTATCTGAAGATAGTTCTCAGTTATAGATTGGAAATAAGTTGTGCTGTAAATCCCTGTCAGGAATTTAAAAAAGAATTTATCTATTTAAAAAAGACAAAAAGAAGAATATAAGTTGATTATGAAGTTCATCATCAAAATAATTTAGAAAGTTCATTAAACCATGGATTGCAAGGTCCCTTACTGAACCTATACTCAGTGTCTCATTATGGGGCTTGCCCCATAAATTTCAGATGACCTCTCTAAATGAGTGTGATACATGCTAGCAGTGCTGAGCTACTGGAGCTCTAGTATCTTATTGTGCTCACTGTGGTGTATTTTTATAAATCCCATATTCAGAGTTGATCAGTACAGGTGGGTTGGTGCTAAAGTGATCAAAATTTTAGCAGCACCTTGGAAAGTTCTGATTCAGGGACTACAGAAAGCAAGTTTGGACATGCATTGCTCTCTAGAGTGCCCTTCCCTCTATCAGCCTCACTGTTCCCCTTGCAAGAATAACTGGGTGATCTCTGGCTTCTTGGAGTGTGACAGGAGTTCTCATGGAAGGATCAGGATATTAAGCCCTTTCCTGACAAATGGCACAACTTTGCATTTCTACTTCTCTGTTGGATGTAACCATGTTGCTTTCTCCTGTTCAGGGGGCTTGTTCCTCTTTCCTTTGTCGTCTCTCAAGGCCAAATAAGAATGATGTAGGGACAATGGCCATGGGAAGTAAAGACCCCTGAAATACCTCTAACCTCTGTAGCTCTTTGTGAGAAAAGAAACTGCCCTCTGAACTTTACCCCACCCACATATTTCCCTTAACTACCAAAGTGAAGAGGGTCAGAAAAATAACATGCCCATTTCCCCAATGTTAATACCCTCACTGAGGTGAATTCCAAGCTTCCCTCCTGAAAATGCTCCTCGTTATGAGGAGATAAGCATTATCTGATGTTGTGAGTTGGTCAAAGCCTGCATCCATGCAGCTGTAAGCTAAAGGAAAGGAACAGTGTGACATCCTGGTAGAAACAGTGGCATTAGAGAGCAAGCTAATTGCTATGGTGTAGTCTCATCCTCAATCCAGAGTCACAAGTAAAGGTCTCCTTACTGATAGTCTAGTCAGCTCATGCAGGTAGAAAACACACTAGCCTCACGAGGTCAATTGACTTTCTTTGTAAGTACAGATATCAGTAGTTATTGTGTGCACTTGAGAAAGGTTTTGAATGCTCTCTTCTATCTCTTCAGGGTAAGACCTGTGATCCATGAGAGAGGTTGGAGGTGGATATCAAAGAGAGTAGTTGTTTTAGTTAGGGCTTTACTACTGCCAACAGACACAATGACCAAGGCATGTCTTATAAGGGACAACATTTAATTGGGGTGGCATACAGGTTCAGAGGTTCAGTCCATTATCACCAAGGGGGGAGCCAGGGAGCATCTAGGCAGGCATGATGCAGGAGGAACTGAGAGTTCTACATCTTCATCTAAAAGTGGCTAGTGGAAGACAGACTTCCAGGCAGCTAGAGTAAGGGTCTTAAGCCCATGTCCACAGTGATACACCTACTCCAACAAGGCTACACCTATAAATAGTGCTATTCCCTGGTCCAAGCATACTCAATTCATGACATTCTACACCCTGGCCCCCATAGGCTTGCTCAAACACATGAGTCTATGGAGGCCATATCTAGTCATAGCATAATAAAAAGGTACATTTAGTCCAACTTCCCAAGTCCTCACAGTCTATAGCAAATTCAACAATGCTAAAAGTCCAATGTTCAAAGTCTCTTCTGATATCCATCCAATCACTTAACTGTAATCCCTCAATGCAAGACAGGAAACCAGCTGGGCAAACTCTAAACTCTGCATCTCCATGTCTGATTTCAAAGCAGTTTTCAGATCTCCAAATCCTTTTTCATCTTGGTTGGCTGCAACAGACTTCTTTTCCTGAGCTGGTTCCACTCTCTGTTAGCAGCATTCCTCAGGAGATATCCTATGCCTCTGGCATCTCAAACATCTTGTGGTCTCCAAGGCAGCTTCAGTGTTACAGTTTCTTCTGTCAATGTCTGGGATCCACACTTGACCTTCAGAGCTCCTCTAAAGGGTTGGCATCACTTCTCTAACTCTGCCCTCTGTAGTACTCTAGGCTCAGGTTAATCCACTTCACTGCCACGGGTGTTCTTGGTGATCAGCCAGTGGTAATGGCATGTCCAATAATCTGGGGTTTCCTGCTGCAACTAGTCTTCACCAGTAGCCTCTAATATGCTCTCTTCATGGTGGCAAGCCTTAACTCCTTGCATGCCCCCTTCAGCCCTGGGCTGTCAACTTTAACTGGGGCTGCACCTTCATCCTCTCACAGTGACAAGCCTCAGATATTCTTCATGACTCCTTCATGCCTTCAAAACCAGTACCACCTGGGTGACTCTTACATAGTACCAAGTACAGCTACAACACAAGGTACAACCTTGGCTATGTCTAGGACATAGTTTCTTTGTGTTCTCAGAAAACACTGCCCAGAAGATTTCACCTCAATGATGCTGGTTTCTTCCTAATCACTGCGAATGTCTCAGCTTCAGTTAACCATCATCAATTGTCCCAGTAGTCTATTCTTTTTTTCACTCCAAAGTCAGAGCCACAAGACTGAAGCTGCTGTGTACTATTGCTTGCTGGGGCTGAAATATCCCCCTACCCCCTTAGTCTATTATGAGCTTTCTGTTTTTCAACACACTCAGTGCCTAAGCTTGGCTTTCCTGGAACTTGCTCTGTAGATTGACCTTGAACTCAGAGATGGGCATAGCTCTATCTCCTGTAATGCTGGGATTAACAGTGTTTACCACAGTACCTGAATTTAAGCTTTTCTTCACCTAGAACCTGCTTTGTCCCAGACTGGCCTTGTTCTCAGAGATCTGTTTGGCTTTGTCTTCTGGGATTAAAGGTGTGTATCACAATGTCTGGATGTAAATTTACCTGGATGGAATCTTCCCCCCAAATCCCTTAATCTGTTATCTCTTAGAACATAGAATTCAGCTCCATTTCACTTGCTGGTGCCCCTTTAATACTTGAACCACATATTTTATATTTTTTCTTTTTAATCTTGCTACACTTGTTTAAAACACTCTTCAGACAAGAGCAAAAAGCAGCCACATTATTCACCAAAATACCACAAAAAACAGTCTCTAGGCCACATACTGAAATTCTTTTCCACTGAACCCTCTTGGGTGAGGTCTGCACTCTCAGTAACAAAGTCTTCCATGTTAGTGGAAGAAATGGGATATCCCATTAAGCCTCATTTAAAGCATTCTAATGTTTTCCAAAACCAAAGTCCCCAAATCCATATTCTTCCAAAACAAAAATATGGTCGGGTCTATCATAGCCATACCCCAGTCCCTGGTACCAACTTAGGTCTTAGTTAGGATTTTACTACTGTGAACAGACACCATGACCAAGGCAAGTCTTATAAAGAACAACATTTAATTGGGGTGGCTTACTGGTTCAGAGGTTCAGTCCATTATCATCAAGGGGGAGTAGGGCAGCATCTAGGCAGGCATGGTAGAGAAGGAACTGAGAGTTCTACATCTTCATCTGAAGGTGGCTAATGAAAGACTGACTTCCAGGCATTGAAGATGATGGTCTTAAGCCCATGTTCATAGTGACACACCTACTCTAACAAGGTCTCCAAATAGTGACACTCCCTAGGCCAAGCATATTCAAACCATGAGAAGAGTGAAGACACTTGTGTTTCCCTTTTAGGTGAGGAAATGCCTTTTGTTTCATGGATTCATTCACTCATAAACTGTTGAGTATACAATAAGTTACAGAGTGAATTCTGTCTCACCCATTGTTTCTTTTTCTGTGACACAATTATTTTCTCTTTGATTGATTTATGTAGTGATTGTACAGTCTACTATCACTTCGATACTGTTACTTGTCAGTTTGATTCCCGTGTCTTTTACTATACCACTCTTCATGGACACTCCAATACATCAATTCTTACCGAAGAACTATTCCACTATAAATTACAGTAACTTGAATGATAAGAGAGTGACAAGTGTGATTATTATTTCAGGAAGAGAGGACCTGGCAGAAGAAAGTGCTAGTGCAAAGGTTCTTTGCTGGCAGCATCATGGGTTTTCTCACTCAAGAGCAAGAGTCCACTGGGACTGGAGCGCCATTGGATAAGGAAGGTAAAATGGGGATCAGGGCTAAGTGATGCCTCAAGGCAGGATTGTGGTAAGCTTTCTTAGATAGTATCCAAAGCATTTAAGTAAAAGAAAAACCTCTTTGAGAAAGGTTTTTTGTTGTTGTTGTTTTGTTTTATGTATGTGAGTACACTATCACTTTCTTCATACACACCAGGAGAGGAGTTCAGATCTTGTTACAGATGGTTGCGAGTCACCATGTGGTTGCTGAGAATTGAACTAAGGACATCTGGAAGAGCAGTCAGTGCTTTTAACTGCTGAGCCATCTCTTTAGCTCCAATAATAGTAATAAAAATATTTTTAAAATAAAACTTAAAAAGGGACTTAAGAACCTCAAGGGTTTACTCAAATGTCACTCCATAAAAGATATGAAGAAATCTCTTCTTGGGTATTATTCCAGCTCAAATTCCATATTTGGAAATAGGACAGTCTGAGGCTACAAACCAATGAGAAGAAACACCTGCAACTCCAAAGAAGCAGAATCTAGAGGTATTTTTTTGGGGGGGGGGAAGTAGAATGTGAACACAACAGATTGAGTTTAGGACATTTCTTTTTTTTTTTTTTTTTTTTTCAACTTTTATTAGATATTTTCTTCATTCATTTACATTTCAAGTGTTATCCAGAAAGTTCCCTATATCCTCCCCCCTCCCGGCCCTGCTACCCTACCCACCCGCTCCCACCCCCTGGCCCCGGCGTTCCCCTGTATTGGGGCATAAAAAGTCTGCATAACCAAGGGGCCTCTCTTCCCACTGATGGCCAACTAGGCCATCCTCTTCTATATATGCAGCTAGAGAC